>PVIY010046323.1:0-18541 GCA_004026745.1 Myrmecophaga tridactyla | reverse complement strand
GGGGGGTGAGTAGCTGGGGAGGGAGTAGCTGGGGTTCTCCTGCAGCTCAGGGTCTCCGGCCTGCTGTCACCCTGTCTTAACAGAGCACTCCCAGTTGGGTGGCTGTGGCTTGAGACAACAGAACTGTATCCTCTCCCAGCCCTGGAGGTGGGGGTCAGACATGGAGGTGTCAGCAGGGCCCCCTCTGAACCCTGCGCGGGCGAAAACTCCTGCCGCTTCCTGGCTTGGGGTGGCGTCACCCCAGCTCCCGTCTCCACGTGCGTGCCCCTCTGGGCCTCCTGGCCTCTCCCTGTCAGGACACCACCAAGGGGCCAGAGCCCCCACTCCCCCTGCCCCGCCTGCACGTGACCAGCTCCACTGCAGAGCGCGTGGGCTGACCGCGGCCCCTTCTGATCAGTGCCCAGGACGGCACCACGTCCCCGGGGCCGTCCCCCAGCAACAGGCACCCTTGCACACCTTGCGCTGAGCGTCAGCACTGCCTCTTTGCCTCTCCCTGGGGTCCTGTCACCCCCTGAGGACAGGGAGCCTGTGTTGAGGGCAGCACCCCCACCACCAGTGCTGGCGGCCTCAGGGTCCACTCAGGTGCCCAACTGTGGGGCAGGGGGCGCCCCCGGGTCGTGGGAGAAGCACCGACGCCCGTGCTTGGGTCGGGCGGGCTCCTGGCGCCCCTCCCAGTGGCCTCGAGAACCCCAAGAGTGGCCGGGCCAAGCTTGGCTGGGAGCTGGGGCCCCTGTGCCGTCCGGCCAGGGTGGCCTGTAAGCACGGACATGAGCTTGCACCTGCACAGAGCCTCTGGGCTGGGCCAGGAAGGACCCGAGGGGTCCTGTCGGGGACACCAGCTCCTGGGAGCCCCACAATCAGTGTCAGCTCTGCCGCCTGATCTGCTTCTGGAAAAGCCCAAGCTCTAGGCCATGACCCACGGGCCCCAGTACAGCCTCGGGGAGCCCCTGCTGATGGCGGGCCCAGGCCCCCAACTGTGCAGGGCCCTGGGAGTGCCCACCTGGGGGCCTGGGGGCTGTCCTGTTCCTCTCCTTTGCACCTGCCCGAGCCATTGATGACCTCCCAGGGCCCGTCCCCAAGCCCACTCTGCCCTGTGTCCAGTGTCCTGAGCTCACCATGATCCCGGCTCTGCCTTGTGCTCCTTTCCCAGTCTATGGCTTTGAGCATGAGGAAGGGTCTCCTGTCCTGGGGCCAGGTGGGCAGGGCTGGTGGAGGGTGCTGACCAAGGGAGCACGTGGGGCAGCTGGGTGCTCTGTGCAGGTGCGCCCAGCTAGTCAGTATAGAGCCAACAGCACCACACGCCAGAGGTGGCCTGCCCTGGCCCGGGAGGGGGCAGGGAACTGGGAGGGCAGAGGCCCCATCCCCTCATCCCCACTGTCCTTACCCCGTACCCACCCACCTTGCCATTCCCACCTGGCCTCATCCAGCACCCCCACCTGTCCAAGCAACAGGAAGTGCAGAGTGTGGGGTCTGTGCCCCCTCCCTCCCCCAAGGTCACACGTGACACGTGTCTGTGGTCACGCCTGCGGGGTCTCAACCCTGCTGTGCACATGGGAGTAGGGGTGGGGCAGGAAGTGAGAGGAGAGGAAGGAAGGGGCAGCTGTGCCATGCCATCCCAATACCCAGTGCCACTGGGACCATGTGCTGGGGTCTCCTAAGAATGCTCGGACCAAAGGAGAAGTGTTTCTCCTCGTTCCCTCCCCATTGGCTAGGGGTGGCCCATGGGGTGTTCGCTGCCGCCACTCCCAGATGAGGCCGCCTGCTCGGCTCCTGGTCTCAGAGAGGCTGGGCAGCAGGAAGGAGGGGCACTGGGGGTGAGGCACACAGCAGGGGGAATAGCTTGGGTGTCTGGGGTTGGGGTCCCAGGGGCTGCAAGGAAGTGGGGGACCAGGAAGCCCCTGACTCAAGCCTAGGGCTGGGTCCCCAACACACCATGTGTCCTGAGGATGTGGGGGCCCAGCTCTTAAAGTTGGACAGGAGCCAAGGCCTTGAGCTGAGTTCAGGTTGTGGGGACCCTGCGGCCTATAAAATGCGAGGATGCTTTCCCTCCACATTGTCCACACCAGCACTTGGGAAAGCCTGGCTGCACCAGGCTGGCGTCTTGAGTGGTACCTGTGAGTCTGACCCTGTCCACAGCCCCTGTGCCGAAACCCTTGGCCTCCCAGGTTGGGGCCGTGCTCGCTGTCCACACTTACAGAGGAGGAAGCTGAGGTTGCCCTCCTGCCTGGAGCCATGCGGCAGGTGGAGGGCGGAGGGCAGCCTCCCCTTGGGTTCTGGCTTAAGGTCCCAGCCCTAGTAAGACCTGAATTTAGAGGACTCTGGAGCAATGTGAAGTACGTGGATGTACCTGTCACCTGTGTGGATTCTCACCCATGAGGGTCATAGGTGCTGCCTGTCTGCTGTGCAGGTACTGGAGAGCTTGGGTTTCAGGAGCTATGTCCTGGGGCCCCCCTGGAAAGAGCTGCCCCACTAGTCCCCCGAGGGTCTCATGGGGTTACTGCCACTAAGGGCCAAAGTTTGGGGCTTCCCCTATCCAGGTGTGTGTCCTCAGGATGCCTAGGAAGCTCTTCAACATGGACTCTTGAAAGACAACCAAAAGGTTAACTGAGTTTGTCCACAGCAGTCCAGGGAGTTCCTCCATTCCTAATTGCCTGAGGGCTCTGGGCCGCAGGGGGAAGGGCGCCCACTCCAGAAGGAGGCCAGGGGTCCTGCCAGGCTCTTCCTCCCCTTTAGGATCTGCAAAGCCCAAGGCAGAGGCCCCAGGCAGCCCTGAGTGCTCAGCCCACAGAGGTGCAGCTGCAAGTTGTGCAAGGAAGGTTCCACATAAGAAAATCAATTACTGTAATACACCATGTCAACAAATCAAAGCAGAAAAATCACATGATCATCTTGATTGATGCAGAAAAGGCATTTGACAAAATTCAATATCCTTTCTTGTTGAAAACACTTCTAAGAATAATAGAATGGAACTTCCTCAACATGATATGAAAAACCCACAGCTAACATCATCCTCAATGGGGAAAGACTGAAAGCTTTCCCTCTAAGATCAGGAACAAGACAAGGATGCCCACCATCACCACTGTTATTCAATGTTGTGTTGGAAGTTCTAGCCAGAGCAATTAGACAAGAAAAAGAAATACAAGGCATCAAAATTGGAAAGGAAGAAGTAAAACTCTTACTGTTTGCAGATGATATGATACAAAGACCTATGCAATGAAAACTACAAGAAATTACTAAAAGAAATCACAGAAGACCTAAATAAATGAAAGGGCATACCATGTTCATGGATTGGAAGACTAAATACATTTCAGATGACAATTCTAACTAAATTGATTTATACATTCAATGCAATATCAATTAAAATCCCAAAAACTTACTTTGCAGAAATAGAAAAACCAATAACCAAATTTACTTGGAAGGGCAAGGTGCCCTGAATAGCTAAAAATATCTTGAGAAAGAAAAATGAAGTTGGAGGTCTCACAGTACCTGACTTCAAGGTTTATTACAAACAGCATGGTACTGGCATAAAGATAGATATACTGACCAATGGTATCAAATAAAGTGTTCAGGTATAGACCCTCTCATCTATGGACAATTTATCTTTGATAAGGCAGTCAAGCCAACTCATCTGGGACAGAGCAGCCTCTTCAATAAATGGTGCTTGGATATCCACATGCAAAAGAATGAAAGAGGATCTATATCTCACACCCTATATGAAAATTAACTCAAAATGGATCAAAGACCTAAACATTCAAGTTAAGACCATACAACTTTTAGAAGAAAATGTAGGGAAATATCTTATAAAACTTGTAGTAGGAGGCAGATTCCTAGATCTTATACCCAAAGCACCAGCAGTGAAGAAAGAAATAGATAAATGGGAACTCCTCAATATTAAACACTTTTGTGCATCAAAGAACTTTGTCAAGAAAGTAAAAAGCAGCCTATACAATAGGAGACAATATTTGGAAACAACATATTGGATAAGGGTCTAGTATCCAGAATATGTAAAGAGATTGTTCAACTAACAACAAAAAGACAAACAACCCAGTTACAAAATAGGCAAAAGACATGAACAGATACTTCTCAGAAGAGGAAAAACAAATGACTAAAAAGGCACATGAAAAGATGCCCAACTTCCCTGGCTATTAGGGAAATGCAAACCAAAGCCACAATGAGATGTCATCTCACACCCACCAGAATGTACATTATCAAAAAAACAGAAAATGACAAATGCTGGAGAGGTTGTGGAGAAAGAGGCACACTCATCCACTGCTGGTAGGAATGTAAAGTGGTACAACCATTGTGGAAGGCAGTTCGGCAGTTCCACAGGAAGGTTAAGTAAGTATAGAATTGCCTTATGACCCAGCAATACCATCGCTAGATATCTGCTCAGAGGACATGGGGGCAAGGACGCAAATGGGCATTTGCACCTTAAGGTTTATAGCAGCATTATTTAAGATTGCTGAGAGATAGAAACAGCCCAAATATCCATCAACAGATGAGTGGCTAAAAAAGCTGTGGTATATATATATATATATGATGGAATATTATGCAGCTGTAAGACAGAATAAAGTCCTAAAGCATGTAACAACATGGATGGACCTTGAGGACATTATGCTGAATGAGATTAGCCAGAAACAAAAGGACAAATAGTTTATGGTCACACTGATGTGAACTCATGTTAATGAGTGAACATGGAGAATTTCAGTTAAGAACAGAGATTATCAGGAGATAGACATAGGGTAGAGATTAGGTAATTGGAGCTGAAGGGATACAGGTTGTGCAATAGGACTGATTGAAAAAATTCAGAAATGGATAGCACAATACTACCTATTGTAGCACAATAATTTACGTACACATTGAATGAAGCTGAATGTGAGAATGATAGAGGGAGGAGGGCTGGGGGCACATATGAAGCCAGAAGGAAAGATAGACCATAAACACTGAGATGGTATAATGTAGGAATGCCTAGAGTGGACAATGATAGTGACTAAATGTACAAATTTTAAAATATTTTTGCATAAGAAAAAAAAAGAATTCTGTCTACTGGGCCCAGTGATTAGAAATGGTAGACACAGAGGAAATGCTGTGGAGTAGGCATGTTTGCTCTGAGAGAATTCCCCAATTATAATAATTTTCCAGTAATGCTTTTGCAATGGTAACCACAGTAAAAAAAAATCATTATTAAAATACAAATAGTTTTGAGGTTGGGGGAAATGATAAGATCTAATTATCATATTTCCATTAAGTAAGAGAAAAGTTGTCCTTGGGATTTATGGTAATATTTCCTGGATTTATGCTTGGGAATAAAGCAATTGTGCATTTTCCAGAGTTTAATGCTTCTGACATTGTTCAAATTTTTAAGATATTATGGGGGGAAAAGGAGATTGCTTTTTAACTTCCAATAGTTAAAAGGAGCATTATACCTATTAGATGTTGAAGATGGTAAAAAATGTAATATTGTGTATAATGAAATTATTATTTTGATAAACTTTTTAAAAATAATAATGTTTTGTAGGATGTCCAAAGACAGAATTGAAGATCTTTTTGGTAATTTAAGGTATGTGGGTATATAAAGTACTCAGGATGTGCTTTGTTAAAGAAAGGGGTATAGCTTTGTACATGAAAATGTGGAGGTCAATCCCTGAGTGACCATGGAAAGTTGTGGAAGTTTGGGAAGTGAATATTGTTTGTCCTGGTAAATGCTGACTAAAAGTTAATAAGCTTGTATAAGGGAACATGGTTTCATAAATGTTGGGTTTCAATGTGTTAGAATCGATATGGAAAGTTGTAGACGGTTGTGAAAGGGAATTCTGTTTGTTGTAATTGAGGCTAACCAAAAAACTGATAGGTTTGTTTACAATATTTTGTAAGAGTCTTTCACGTCAAACTGTGTATTCATAAAAAAATGGAGTTTAATTTTCTATGTTAAAGTAATGCAGATTATTGATCTGATCTGAATGAAAGATTATAAAAAGCTTTCTTAACTATCTGAGTACTCTGAGTAGAAGACAGTTTCTATGCCATTTCAGAATAAAATTCCTTATTGAGATTTAGGTTGACCTTATTATCTATTAATTTAGAAGACATTTTGTTGTCACTTTGGTTCAATAAGGAACCAACGATTGTTTCACAATAACCCATTTTTCTATTTAACACAGTGTTCCAACTTTTGACATGTTTTGCCCTGCTCAAATCAAACACTAAAGGCTGTCTTTTATTTAAAACTGTTGTAAAGGTTTTGTTCCTTTTATTATTATTTTTTTAACTTGAACACCAGTGTTTATGGCAGCATTATTCACCATACCCGAAATTTAGAGTACAAATGTCGATCAACAAGTGAATGGATAAACAAAATGAGTACATGCACACAACAGAATGCTGTTGGCTATGAGAAATAGGAAGCAATGAGACGTGCTGCAACATGGAAGAATTTGAAATATCATGTTCAGTGCGACAAGGAAGACACACATGGACAAAAATGTTATGATACTTAACAGCATTTACTAGAAATGGTAAATTCACAGAGATAGCAGATTACAGATTACTGGGGAAGGGTGTGATGGAGCGATGGGGAAGGGAGCGTATCTGCAACAATTTTCTAAAAATTAAATTAATAAATCCATTACATGTTCACTTAAGATTTCTTTGATGGCTGAATCCATTTATTCAGAATTAAAAGTAAAATAAAAATAACCATTGTTATCACTAGGGTACTACACCCTACCCCCTCCTACCTCTGTGCTTTTCCATTGTCAATAAATAAGTTTCCCCATTCCCCTAATAAATAGATACTGTTTGCTTGTTATCTTTAGGGTGCAGCCCCTACTCCCACTTCTTTCCTCTCTGCTTTCCTATCCGTCAATAAATAAGTTTCCCCATTCCCCTAATACGGAGCGCCACCCTCCATTAGCCGGCCCCAGCCTCCGCTATCCTACAGGGGGCAGTCCTCCTCCAGGATATGCAGAATGTCACACCGTTACATTTTGTCTCTGGCTGGGACACCGGTCTCACCACCAGCCCGTGCCCTTGCCTGAATAAATGTGTGAATAGTGCCCACTAGGGAAGCTGAGGAAAATGGCACCAGTGTCCCCAGCAGTGCCTCTAAGAGGGGACGTATGAGCCCCTGAGGATAAAGACTGGATCTGCCCCTCTAAACAGGGGATGGATGAGTCCCAATGAATAGGGAACTACTTGGGAGAGGGTTTGAAGGCCACCTATGAGCCTTGGCTCCTTTCAAGAGGCAGTTCTTCAAGAGAAGCACATTTATTGAGCCTGTGGGTCTTTTTTTTTACTTCACTTTTTTCTAAATATTTTATTTTTATTCTTGTGTTTTTTATTTTTTAATTTTTTTTGGTCATTTATATATTTTTATCTCTATTGAAAATTTTTATTCTACTTTATAATAGTATTTTGGGCTAAATCCTTTCACCTCCACTCTTCTTACTTTTGAGGGTTCTTTACAGCACAAAGCTTAAGTCACTGCTCTCTTAGCTCTGTCTTTCAAGTGTACATGACAGAAAAAAAAAAACATAAAATGATTTTAGAGATAAGCCCCATGAGGAAAATAAAGCCAAGTAAGTGGCCTGGGGCAGCCTCTCTGGAGGAGTGGTGTTGAGCTGAGGAGTCACCACAGGAAGTTCTGGGGAGGGACAGCTCCCTGGGTAGGAGGACTGTATGTGCCGCAGCAGAAGGCAGGAAAGTGGAGTGAGCTTGGCCGTGGTGAGGGACAGACGATGGCACGCGTGCCGCAAGCTTAGAGCCACCAGGGAGGAGGATGTTTTTGTCCAGTCTTGAAGCATGAAGAGGAGTTTTCCAGGCATAAAAGGGACTAGAGACAGCGTAAGTGAAGACCTGGGGATGCAAAGTGCTGGATGTTTGTCCAGCAGGATAATTCCAGGACTTAAAAATGTTTTTCTCCCAAACAGAAGAATACACAAGCAGGACATCCCTAGAAAAGAAGAGGCATGGTTAGGGAGAGCTCAGCCAGATATAATACATATTAGGAAGTCTCTCTGATTAAAATGGTGTGGTGTTAGTATATTTAGAGACAAACAGATCAGCAGAATAAAATAGAGAATCTAGAAATAAACTCTTGAGCCTGTGGAGTGTGGTCAAGGTGGCATTTCAAATTAGTGGAGAAGATGGCATATTTAATAAATAGTTTTGGGACAATTGGATCAGCTCCTCATAATGGATGATAAGTGACTCACAGATGAAACCAGACAAGCACTGGAAGAAAAATGTAAAATCTTCTGTTGGCTAAGTGGAGGCAAGTATTCCCCAAATGGTGCATCTCTGAGGCAGAGGAATTAGGGACAACAAACCAGATTATGTATACATTTGATTTGTGTCCCTCTGATCCCACTTCTGCAAATCTTTGCCAAAGAGTCACTGGGAAAATATACGGTGACCACACAAGGCTGCTCACCCCAGCTATTCACAGGGGATATGAATAGAAAAGAACTGAAAATTCCCGAACACCCACTGGGCCGGTTTGAAGCTATTATGTGCCCCAGAAAAAGCCGAGTCCTTTAATCCTCATTCAGTATTGCTGGGTGAGATCTTTTTCTTGTTTCCATGGAGACATGATCCACCCAACTGATTAGATGGTTTCCATGGAGATGTGTCTCCACCCATTCAAGGTGGGCTTGTTTACTGGAGCCCATGAAGAGGGAACTGTTTTGGGAAAAGCTTCAGAGCCACCAGAACTGACAAGGCAACAGGACAGACAGAGCCCCAGGGAAGCCACATTAGATTCCTGGAGAGAAAGCCAGCAGATGTCACCATGTGCCCGTCTAGCTGAGAGAGGAAACCCTGACCGTCACTGGCCTTCTTGAACAGAGGTATCTTTTCATGGATGCCTTAATGTGAACATTTACATCATTTGCCTTAATTTGGACATTTCCATAGCCTTAGAACTGTAAACTTGCAACTTAAGAAATCCCCCCTTTTAAAAGCCATTCTGTTTCAGATGTATCACGTTCCTGCAGCTTGCAAACTAAGACACCCACCAAAAGGGATTGTTTGACTAAATCCTGGAAGGTACCGTAAGGGGTACAGTGCAGCTGTGGGTGAGAGTGAGGGAGGGAATTAGGGGCAAGCTGCCGTGGTGCCCAGGACACGTGCCTCATGCGAGGAGCAAGGTTTGAGACCGGGGTTAGAGGATGCCGGGCCCAGGGCCCGAGCGGACGAGGTGCACCTGCCCGCATGTTCTAAAGGAAACAATGGAAGGATAAACCCAAACTAATAGAGACTTCCAGAGGGGAGGGACAGCGTGCAGGAGGGGATGAGAACGGAGGTGACACTGGGTGGGAAGGCCTTGAGATGTGTAACTTTTAATCTGGAACGATATAAACGTTTTACCAATTTTTAATAAAAGAAAATTAGATTGTCAAGAGCAAGAAAGGAATCGCTACGAATTGTAAATAAAAAGTAACAAATGGACTTAACGTGGCAAGAAATCTTCAGGCAGTTTAAAAAAAAAAACAGTATTTTGCATGTGGAATTGCACAGACATAAATTCTAAGGACAAAATAAATCTTTAAAACGATCCTCTAAGAACAAGAAGTAGTACAAGGTGGAAAGTAAGGAGCTCTTCTCTTCTGGGATGGGAAGCACGGAAGGACACTGCAGGGCTTCTCCGCCCCACGTCCCACCTACCTGAACCTCCCCAAGGTGAAGCCCCACCCCGGGATAGGCCCGCTGAGAAGCAGGCGGGGGAGGACACTGGTCCCCCCAGGAGGGCTCAGGGACACCTGCATCTCCTCTGCTCCCTGTCCAGTAGCTCAGGCTGAAGCTGGGGCACCGTCCTGGCTCCCTGGGGGAGAGAAGGGGAGGAGAGAATGTAGCAAGGAGAGAAGGGGAGAATGGAGGGAAGGGGAGAGAAGGAAAGGCAGGGCCACTCTCTGGGTGCACTGGCCTTCTGGCGGGCCCGAGGAACCTCCCCCTTCGCAGACAGCAAAGAGAGGATCCCAGGTGCCACCGTCCCAGGCCACGGGGCCAAGGCTCTGGCGTGCTTCTGGGTGCTGGAGTGTGTGGGTGGCACCAGTTCACAGACCCCGACATGGCCCAGGAACCAGGACTCCAAGAGCAGCTCCTGGGGCCCTCCCTGGGTGGCGGTGAGGCCAACCTGGTTGCCTGACCTTTGCAAATAGGGTTGGGAGCCCTGCCCAGTCAAGAGCCCCGTCTATTGGAAGCCCCGCCCCACCGGGAGCCCCGCCCCACCGGGAGCCCCGCCTGCTGGAAGCCCCGCCCCTCAGCCTGGCTGCAGCACCTGAATACATTCAGATCCCACGGCCCCAGTGCAGCTGGGAGGCCTACCCAACCCCCTCCAGACGCACAGACAGCGCTCGGCGCTGCAGGCAGACGTGATGACAGGTGTCGGGTCCAGGCGCCTGTCACTGGAAGCCGGCGCCTGTCTGTCACCAGCTCCCGGGCCCTGGGACAGCTGCCCGCTCCCCTGCCCTCCCCGGCCCTCCTGCAGCCCCTCCCTCCCTCCCTCCGTCCCGCCACACACACAGCCAGCGCGGGGCTGACAGCCGGCCGCTGGCCAGGGGCCTGGAGGGGGCAGGAGGGCAGCCTCAGGAAGCCACGGGATCTGCACAGGAGGGGCGGAGGCCAGCGGGGGGATGAACAGGGCAGCTCGGGGACAGCGAGGGCCCAGCTGGCTGGAGGCGGGTGCAGGGCTGGAAGGCAGGCCAGAAACAAGGGCTCCAAGGGGCCCTCCAGGGACGCCACCAATGGTGGGGTCCCCCAGGGGTTTGGGTGGCAAGAGGCGCCTGGAAGCAGGTTTGGGGCCACAGTGGACAGAAGGGATGGTGGGGGGTACCCAGAAGCAGGGAGCATGGTTTAGGGGGTCTCACCCTGGGGTGGGCCTGAGATGGCAGCTGCCCTTTCTCTAAATTCTAACTGCTTTTCCGCCTCCTCCCATACTTGGTAGGGACAGCGAGTGGCCACTGTCTCAGCTGTGACCCGGCCCAACAGAGGCTGACCACCGGGCACAGGCAGGCCCAGCACCACCAAAATGGCTTTAAACAAACTCTGTTACATGTTAATCAAAAAGCACACACGTTGCTAAACTGCAGATGCACTTTTCTAATATGTTGGCGGTGATTTCGATGCCATGTGTTTCCTTTGTGACCCTGTGCATTTTACCTTATGTCTCTAAAACCGTTATTCTGAGAAAGGGCCCAGAGGCTTCACGTGCAGCCCCAGGACCTGGCCTAGGGAGGCTGAGAAGGCCTGGCTGGGGCTGCTGAGGACAGCGGAAGAGTCACGAGGAAGGGGGAACATCTCCTGGGTGGAGGCTGTGCCCTCGTCTGCACCCATCCTGCCATCCAGCCACCCAGCTGTCCAGCCCAGGGGCTGTTTTTAGATTTGCTGAGAGGCAGGCGGGGGCAGGAGCCCAGCAGGCATGGTGGCCTTGGCGGGGGTCATGCTCTCCCTTAAGGAGGCCCTGGGCCTGGCCGTCCCTCAGCCCTGTCCTCCTGCCTGCCCTTGGGGCATTTGTCTCCAAGAACTAGCCCTCTGCGGGGTGTGCCAGGGCCCGCAGGGTGGCCGTGACCCTTTCCATATGCCCCGCAGGTGGAGTGTGTCCGCCCTGGCTGCTGCTTCTGCAGCCGCAGATGACAGCCAGCTCTGCTTGTCCACCCCCCACAAGTGGCATCAGCAGCGCAGCCCTCTTCCTGTGTCCTCCTCCTTCCTCTCCATCCCACCCTGCTCAGCGATGGTGGGGACCCCTGGGGGGCACTCAGCTCACGGACAGCTTTCTGAGAGAAATGCAAGCAAAGTCATGTGTCCTTGGGAGGCTCTGGGCATTAGGGAATCCCAAAGCACGCTGTGTTGAGGGTGGGTGTCCTGGGCACATCTTCTGGCTAGAGGGTGTGGCACCCGTGTCCTGGGCTCTAGTGGGTTACGATGGCTAAGGACCTCTCTGTTCTGGGAAGCAGAAGGCCCTGTGCAGAGTTGCAGGAAGCAGCTGCCAGAGGGGCCGGGTCTGCCGACAGGTGCCACGTGAATTCCACACCAACCCGTACCTCCCTCGTGTGCAACCGTGTGTGTCTGCAAAGTGTCAGCACACTGCTGTCTCCTGTGGCCCAGGCAGCACCCAGGGCCCACCCCTGCAGGGATTAGCTTCCATCGCTGCAGGGATTAGCATCCGCGCTCAGAAACGCAAGGAGATGCAGCATTTGAGCGACGGACGTCGGCACAGGATACTAGCCGCAAACCCAGCCCTACACTTCCTGGCCGCGTGGCTCTGGGCAGGTGCCCAGCTCCTCTCCTGGAAGGCGAGGCTAATGACAGTGCACCTCGCGTCCGGCTGACCACTGTGGGCCCAGATCCCGTGTGCAGGTGCCTCCTCTCGGCCTCTAACTAAGCCAGCCCGTGTATCCAGGGCACAGCTGCGAGGGCCTCAGGGAGGGAATCACCCCAGAGTCCTGTGGACATCTGGTCACACTGTCATGTCCAGCCCACAGCCACCTGCCCGGGCAGGTAGAGACCCCTGGAGACCTGAGCCATGGGACGTGGGGACAGCAGGGGGCCCTGTGCTGGCACCCCGCCGAAAGAGGCCTCGTCACTCACCACCCACACCTTCCACTGGCCCCTGAGCAGGGTTGGTCCCGTCTGCGCTTGTGGGGACCCCCGTGCTCCCATCACTAAGGTGGCGGTGTCCAGAGGACGCCAACTGGTGGGCGTGTGGAGCCTGCGGGGCACTGGGCCATCGCGACCCCCGGCTGAGTGCTGGCATCGCCCACAGACCGCCATGGAGCCCCTGAGTGCCGTGCGTTGCCGCCCGGGAGCCAGGGAGACCCCCAGCCCAGACCCAGGGGCCCTGGCGTGGGCAGGGTCGTATGCCAGGAGGGCACCAGTTCTTGCCCAAAAGGGGCCCCAGCCCAACCCAGATGTCCTTGGGATTTGGGTGCCGCCCTGAGCTCCACGCCCAGGAAGAACAGGGAGCGCCGGGAATGCAGCAGACCCTGGGCACAAGGAGAGATGCTTCTGGAAGGGAAGGGCAGGTGGCCACGCCCGAGGAAGGAGGGATGCTGTGCCCCAGCCCTTCCATCCCGGGGGGTTCCATGAGGGCCTAGGGCCTGCGTGGTTGGGGGTGGCCCAGCAGGGATTTCTGTGGCAGTACTCGGGGCTCAGGGGCCGGACGCAGGGGGGCCAGGACCAGCATGGAAACCGCTGTCCTGTGGAGCCAGACAGACCCCGGCCCAGCCCCGCTGCCCCCGGGACATGGAGGTGGCGCCAGTCACTCGCAGTGGCCTAAGGGCCGAGCACGGGGCAGAGGGGCCACCCCGGGCGGTGGGCAGGCGTGGCCACCTCCCTGCTGGCACAGGCTCCGGCCCCTGGCGCCTACAGCCTGCGCGGGGTGAACGGACGATTTGGGGCAAATAGTGAGAGTCACTCCCCCAGGTGCAGGGGACGGGGCGCCGCGGCCGCAAGGGGAGGCGCCTGAGCAGACCTGAGGGGTGGGTGCAGCTCCAGCCGCCACCTCCAAGCTGCCCTCCTGCTCCCTGCACTGAGACTGGTGGCTGAGATGTGCCCCCGCCTGTTTTCCTGTGACTGGGACTCAGTGGAGGAGCAGCTGCTAGGGAGTCCGGCCTCCGCCCCCTCACCGTGTTCTCCAGAACCCCCACCCCGCCCCCTGTCCCTGCCTTCTCTCCACCCACCCGCGTGCCCAAGGCTGCCAGGGCCTGGGAGATGCCTCAGCTGCACCAGAAGCCCCCCGAGGAGGGTGAGGGCTGCCTGCCTCCCTCCAGGGGCCGCCGGCTGCCCGCAGGCACCCTCGCTCAGCCGCCGTGGCGACAGGCCCCAGCATGCGACGGCCCGGGCAGCTCTCTGTCCCCGTTTCTGCAGACCGTGGTCAGGGCACGACCGTCCTGGGGCCCTGGGCGCGGGGGTAGATGCCTGGGCCGGAAGGTGGCAGAGGTGGGGCTGGCGCGGCTCAGCCCCCGGGCAGCGCGTCCCCACCTCACCTCCTCGGAGCCCCGGGATCCGATGCCACCTCCTAGGACAGGACGGGGCCTTCTGCCAGCCGACGAGGCCCTGTGGGGGCACGCCGGGGGGCTCACGGGGGGAAAAGGGGATGTGCCTGAAGCTCTCATGAAGTGCGTCTCCGCCAGGGGGACCGTCAGGAAGTTGGGGGGCCGTGCTGTGCCACCTCTGGGCAGTGCACCTGGGACCCAAGGGGGGCGGCATGCGCCGAACGTGCTGGAATCTGCTGTCATTTTCAGTGACTGTTTGGATCTCGTTTTCAGACTTTCCCACTGACTTTAACATAGGAAAATTTTCCCCACAAGGAATTTGACATTTTTTTTATGTATTCTTCAATATTTCTTATGGGTTGATTTTGAGTACATTGAATTCTTTAATCTTTCTGCAATTTACTTTGATGAATGATGAATATTTGGATTTTGTTTTCCAAATGGGTGAAGCGTCTGATTTTCCTGCCATGTTTCTTGGCTCTGCAGTTTCTTGTATATCAGATTCTCCCCTATTAGCATGTTAACGTCTGGTAGGATTAGTCCTTCCCGTTAGCTAGTTTTATTTGCCATTCCTATCCGTTTGTCCTTCCAGGGGGCTTTGGAGTGGCTTTGTGAAGCCCCCACTCGCTCTGAAGCCCCGTGTCCTGGGATGAACCGGCCTTTTCACCGCGCCCAGGCATCGCCCGCATCCTTCACCGTCCCCTCGCCTCCAGGGATGCTTTTGTCATCTTCCTCCCACAAGTCCAGCCATTTTCTGGTAAAAGCTTTTCTTAGTAGTTTGTTTTTACACCAAGTTGGGTCTCTTTTTTGGCTCAAGTAGTGGGAAAATATATAGGTAAGCAGAGCTGGGTGTGGATCTTAGGTTGCACGTTTCCTGAGCCCGGCTTCGCATTCCCGTGGTTTTCTGAGGGTGTGGACTAAGCGTGCACGTTCCTGGGTGAGCTCAAGCACCGGCAAAGAGAGGGTGCCTGCCGTTCTCCCCCAACCCCAAGGACCTTCCCTCCTGCCACTCTGCAGCATCGTGGCAAGGAACGCGCACCCGTCCTGGTGGCAAACGGGTCTCCGGTTCTGCTGGAGCTGGGCCGTCCCTGCTCCCCGCGGAGATACCCGCAAGGTGCTGCTGCTGGCAGGAGAGTCTCTGAGCAGCTGCGTGGCGGCTCATCTCTCTGGGGAGGGCCTGGGCGCCACAGTTCATCCTCCTGCTTCGGGCCGCGCAGGTGGCCTGGGCGTGCTTGTCCTGGAGTTCCCAGACCTGGAGCCCACCTCCCACCCTGCCGCACAGACCCCCGCGGGGAGGGGGAGGGGCCGGGGAGCCCCTGCCCACCGAGGCACAGGCCACCAAGCCTCAGGCTGTCACTGCAGAGAGGGCATCTCGGGTGACTCCAGACCACACATACACACGTACACGCACGCACACACACACACTCACATACATGCATGCACTCAGACACACATGCACAGGCACACACAAATGCATGCATGCATGAACACATGCATGCACAAATGCACAACATATGAACACATGGACATGCACACCGCACATGTACATGCATGCACAGGCACACACATGAATGTACGCACATGTACATATATGCACATGCACACATGCTCTCAAGCACACATGCAAAGGCACACGCACACACACGCGGATGGCCCTTGCAGCTGTTCCCGTCCCACCACAAGTGCCCCAGGTGGGCCTGTCTGGGCCCCTGCACCAGCAGCCGGGACACCTTGGAGAAGAGGCTTCAGGTCCAGGAGGCCCTGCTGGAGGCCAGGGGGATGGGGCCTGCCTCCTGGACCACCGGGCCCTGCTCTCCCCCTGCACCAAACCCAGGGTGCTTTCCCCATCAGGTCCTTGTGGCTTGTCCCCTGCCCCCTCGAGCTTCTGCGGGAAGTCTGTCTCCAGTGGGGTGCGCCAGCTCCAGCCCCCCAGGCAAAGGGACAGGCATGTGGGGTCGGGGGTGATGCAGGCAGGACGGCCAAGGGCAGCTGCCAGTGGGCAAGCATGAGGATGGCTCGTCCACCGGCCCAGTGGGAATTCTGTCATGGGGTGTCTCCAGGAGGCACATCCTGGGTGCCCCACAGTTCCACCTCTGACCATAGGCCTCGGGCAGTGCCCACTGGCCTGGGAGCTGCTTGGGCCGGGCCAGGTGGCAGGCTTGGGAGGAGCCAGCAAGCAGGGGCCTGCAGGCACGAGGCCGCTGGCGCACCCACTCACTTCCCAGTTCTTGCCGTGAGGCGAGGGCGTGGCCAGGTTCCAGGAAAGCGTTAGGTACAAAGCAGGCCATGGCCACTGTCTGCCCACCTGTGGTCTGGACGAGCCCATGCAGTTTGCAAGAGCTATCCGAGACCCTCCCCACCTTCCCCTCAAGCACTCATCGCCTCGCGCAGGCTGTGGCCCCTGGCTGGGTGTTTAGTGGCCACCTTTCCCCGAGTCCGGTGGAATTCCTGCGGAGCAGCCAGGCCCAGCCAGGTTTCACTGCAGTAACAAGTCGGCCAGTGACATCACGGTGCCTTAGCTCACAAGATCGCAGCTCTCGCTCGAGAGCCAGTCCCAACATGGGCTGGCAGTGGGCAGCTCCATGCCGAGCCCAGGCGGGGACTCGTCCCCCCAACATGTGGCTCCAGGTCGGCTACAGAGATGGCCATGGGGCCAGGCACCCACTGTAAATGCCCAGAGCTCCTGTTCGCCTCCTGGGGCCAGGAGTGGCCGCTAGTACAAAGGGCAGGGAGGTCAGAGGAGTGGCTGGGACTCAGGTGCAGTAAGCACCTCTGTGCCTCTGCCAGTGCATCCTGAGAGGCAGGAAGGGCCTCCCGACGCGCTGGGAGGGCTTGTTAGATGAGTGCCATGCCGTCCTCAGCAAAGATGGGCTGGGCAGGGTGGGCACCAAGGCCCACTCACCCCTCTCTTCTGCCCCAGCCGACACCACCAGCGGGGGACAGGCCACTGCACTGGCCACCAGACCCCCAAACAGAGGTGACCAGGGCAAGAGAGGTCTCCTGGAGCCCCCATCATGAGGGTTCCTCCCTCTGTGAGTGGAGTGGAAATGATTGGAAGGAGGGAGCTGAGACTTGGGAACCTGGCACACCTGGAGTGAAGGGGCCCTGCCCCCTTTGTGGGGCACCAGGTAGAAGGAGCCGGGTTTCCCTGAGAGTAGCCACGGCCAAGGCCCCATGAAGGGTTTGGGAAAAGGCCCTGCCCCGGGGTGGAACCAGTCCCTCCTGCACCCCTTGCAGTGGCCTGCCCAGCTCCTACGGTCACTGTGGCAGCATCTGACAGGCACCCAGAGGGTAGGAGGCTGAGGGCACATGGGAGGCCAGGAGGCCAGGCCCGAGATGGGGGGCTGTGGCCAGACCGCCCCATTCAACAAGGGACCGTCTCCTCATCCTTACAGCGCCACGGGGACCGAGACAGGATGGAGCTCAGCCAGCCTGGTCCCTGCAGGGGAGCTGCCCCCTGCCGGGTGGACCCCAACCCGCCCACCTGCGGGTTGCAGGAGCACAGCGGAGGGGGGGGCGTGCTCAGCGGGTCGGGGGCTGCCCTCAGCCCAGCCCCTCACCTTTGACATTCCCACCCACCTCTGAGCCCCTCTCTCTCCTCTGAGGCCCCCCTGAGCCCCTACCCAGAATGAGTAGCTACCACAGTGTGTCGTGGGACCGGGGGTAAGGGCACAGCACCCTCAGCAGATGACCCTTAATCCTGCAGAGAGCAGACTTGGGAGAGGACAGGTCACTGCTCCCCCACGTATGCAGCCCAAAGGCCCCATCGTCGCTGGTCTCCTGGGTGAGGGGAGGTGCTGTGGGCCAGGGTTGGAGGATGGCCGCCCACAGCACCACACCTGGGGGGAGGGGCCGCCCACGGGCACCGCACCTGGGGGAAGGGGCCGCCCACGAGCACCTCACCTGGTGGGGGGGGGCGCCTGCACTATTTAGGTGTAGTTGCAGCACCTGGGGGCTGCCGCTGAGCATCCCTGCTCTGAGGCGCATCTGGAGCTGCCCGGGCCCCGTTTCTTTCTTTGACTCACCACCTTCCGCGGAGGGAGAGTGGAAGGCGGTGATGGCCGCACGTGGAGGCGGCTGAGGGCTGCCAGAGGTTTCCCGACACTCCCAGCCGGACTCCCTGGAAAAAGGCCAGGAGGGCTGGGGCAGAGTGGGCAGCGGGGAGGGGCGGGCCCACGCGGGACCCACTCTGGGCCCTCGAAAGCGGACCCCAGTGTGGGGTCTAGGCTGGGCTGGGGGCAGCTGGATTTCAGAGCACCATAGCGGGAGAGGATGAAAACGCTGGGCGACCTCCCCTCTAGGCCCCGCCCTCAGGCCCTGGCCCCGCCCTTTCCTCCCTGGCCCCGCCCCCGCCCCACACTGCGCAGCTCTCTCCGGGGGCTCATCTCTTGCTCAAACCCTCCCACAGTGTCTGGGTGACTTGTTGGCAGCCAGGGCGGATGCGTGTTTATGGATCCTCCTCCCCCCACCCACCCCCGCCCCGCCCCTGCCAATCCTTTCCCTGTGAGGGGCCGAGGGGGTGAGTGGGAGCCTACCCGGGAGCTGACCTT
>PVIY010046322.1:0-18531 GCA_004026745.1 Myrmecophaga tridactyla | reverse complement strand
CAGTTAAAATTTAGGTTAGTCAATACTGTCTTTTTTTCTTTTTTTGCATGGGCAGGCACCAGGAGTCCAACCCGGGTCTCCAAGCACGGCAGGCAAGAACGCTGCCTGCTAAGCCACCGTGGCCCGCCCTCAATACTGCTTTTAAATGTTTCTACTATGCTTCTCCACCAGCAGTGAATGCACATCCTAACCAACACATGGTGTTATCATTTTGAACTATCAAGCTCCGTGGATTGTCCTCACTTTGTGGTTTTAATTTGCATTTCCCTGTTTTCTAATGATATTGAGCACCTGTTTAACATATTTGTGGACCATTCTCTTTATTGAAGAGTCTATCCAAACTTGCTCATTTCTACTGAGTTTCCATGTAGGGTATTAGTTATATGTGAGACAATTAACGAAAAATTAAGATCAAAGTTCTATCTGCAACGTGTTTCAAGCTCCTTACATAGAGTTTATCATAAACTAATTATCTATAAACACGGAGTTACAGAACACATGCAAAATATCAAATGGCTAATCTACAACAAGGGTGGTACTAGTGTACTTGACTTTCAAATTTTCTTTGGCTTAGACGTTCTCAAACTAAAAACGGATACGAAATAAACACTTGGTCAAAGCACAGCTGTTTTACAGACAATACAACGCTAATTTCTGGGGCTAGTAAAATGAAGCCTGCAACCTTTCTCCCTGGATTCGCCTCCATTAAGAAACCTTTTGAGGACGTACAGACCTGGCGGGGTGAGGGGGCAGTTGCAGTTGATCTCTAGAGAACTTTTTAGTATTCCCGCCTTACTTTAGTAGAAAGGCTGGTGGTAAACCTAAGAAAATATCTCAACACTTGAATAAAGTGCCGAACTTCGATGCCCGACGCCCGCAGCCAGAACAACCCCGCCCAGTGCTCACCGGAACGCACCGCAAAAGCCAGGTGGGCGAGAGGAGAACGGCGGGACCGTTTTCCAGAACCGCGGAGATGCTTCACCTTCTGGATAAAGGGCACCGAGGGTGCTCAGGGGGCTTTTGAAGAGGGGCGCACGGCGAATACAGAAAAGACCCCAAGGACACCACCTGACCACGTTTCCCGACCCGCCCCCTCCCGAGAAGGGGCGCGGAGAAGAAGCCGGGAGGGTGGCGGCGGGAAGCCCGGGCGCGGGATCGCGGCGGAGAAGCGGCTCCGCGTCCCCGGAGCGGCCGGGAAAGGCCTGAAGTCCCGGGGCTGAGAGCGGAGCCAGGGGCGGCGCCCTTTGACTCCGTCCCTGGTCTCGCCCGGCCCCTCACGCCCAGGAAAGCAAAAATCTCCCTCAGGGCTGGACGCCAGCACCCGGCGACAGGGCGGGCACCCGGCGACAGGGCGGGCGCCCGGAGGGCCAGCGCTCGGCTTCCGGTTCCACCTCCCCTCGGCGGAAGGGGCGGGGCCTCAGGAGTTCCGGTTCAGGCGAAGGTGGGGGCGTGGTCGGGCGGGGACAGCTGCCACCAGAGGCGGGCGACGAGCTCCGTGACCTCTTTTCGGGAGCTGGTAGAAATCTAGATCCAGACGGGCTATCGATGTCGACCAGGTCTAGAGGACGGCGTTGCGGCGGGGACCAGACGCTAAGGACAAAGATGAATTCTAAGACCGACTTGGGGGGCAGGGCTCGTGTCAGGGGCTGTCTCCAGAGCGAGCGGGATTCCGGACAGAATCAGACCCCGGCACCCAGCAGATGCTCACGATGTTTTCCTCACGTCTTCTTTTCCCCACGTAGCGTTAGCTCTGTACACCCGTGTGCACATATTTACAAAGATAAACCTACCAGTTCACGAACAGTCCATCCCCTAATTCATTCGATCCCATCGTTAGACCTTTTATCGTTTTGTTTTGAGATATGTCACATACCATACTCTTAGTATATTCACAGAGTTGTGCGTTCATCACCAAAATCAATTTTAGAACATTTTCATAACCACAGAAAGAACCCTACACCACCTTGGCCATCATCTCCCAATCCTCCCATATTCTCCATACTCATACACCAGCCCTTGTCAAGAGTATTCCACTACTCTACTTTCTGTCGCTATGGATTTCCCTGTTCTGAACGTTTCATAAAAATGGAATCATGCAATAAATTGTCATTGTGAATGGCTTTCTTCAATTAGCATAAATGTTTTCCTGCTTCATCCATGCTGTAGCACGCTTGAATATTTCATTTCTGTTTATTAATGAATAATATCATGGTGTGGACAGACCACATTTTACCTATCCACTCAACAGTTGATGTACATTGGGTTCTTTCCATTTTTTGCCTATGATGTACAATAGGATACAGTGAATAGAGGAGAATTCATATTCCTGAACACCTTAATCAAAGGAAATAAGACAACAATAAAAAATAAATTCCCAGCTAAAACAAGAATAGCAATGTAAACAAAAATAGAAAAAGTTATAAAGGGACTCATGCAACAAAAGAACATCAGACCCAGATCTTTTTGTAACTACTTTCTTGAGATATAATTCCCTACCATATAATTCACCCATTCATAATGTAAAATCCATTGGTTTTTAGTACATTCACAAACTTTGAAACCTCACCACAATATTAAAACTTTTTCATCACCCCAAATAGAAATCTCATGTTTTAGCCATTACCCCCAAGTCTGCAACCCTAACACCAGCCCTGAATAACCATTAATCTATTTCCTGGCTCTACAGATTTGCATATTTTGGACACTGTGCCTAGTTGAATCTATTGGGTATCCCCAGAAAAGCCATATCCTTTCATCCTCATTCAATATTGCTGGGTGGGAGTTTTTTATTGTTTCACAGAGATGTGACCCACCCAGTTGCGGGTGGTAATTTTTTATTAGATGGTTTCCATGGAGGTGTGTCTCCACCCATTCAAGCTGGGGTTGCTAACTGGATGGAGCCCCTTAAGAGGGAACCATTTTGGAAAAAGCTTTACAGCCACTGGAACCAACAGAGCCAACAGAACAGACAGAGCCAGGGGGGAAGCCATTGAAGAGAAAGCTAGCAGATCTCGCCATGTGCCTTTCCAGCTGAGAGAAAAACCCTGAATGTCATCAGCCTTCCTGAACCATGACATCTTTCCCTGGATGTCTTAGATTGGACATTTTTTTAGCCTTGCTTTAATTTGGACATTTTCATGGCCTTAGAACTATAAACTTGGAATTTAATAAATTCCACTTTTTAAAAACTGTTCCATTTCTGTGATATTGCATTCTGGCAGCTTGCAAATTAAAACAGATATTTCATAAATAATATAAAACACCATGTGGTCTTTTGTGACTAGTTTCTTTCACATAGCAGAATATTTTCAAAGTTCATCCATATTGTAGCATATATCAGTATTTCATTACATTTTATTACTGAATACTCTTCCACTGTATGAAGACATAACATTTTATTTATCTACTCATCAGTTGATGGATATTTGGTTTCTTTCACTTTTTGGCTATTTTGAATAGTGTTGCAAAAGAAAATTTACAAATTTTCAAGACATATATTTTCATTTCTCTTGAATTCCACCTAGAAGTGGAATTGCCATTATATTGTAACATTATTTAACCTTTTGAGGACATGCTGAACTATTTTCCAAAGGGACTACATATTTTTACAATCCTATCACTGGTTTTGTTAATTTGCTAGCTGCAGGAGTGTAATATACCAGAAGTAGTATGGCTTTTATAAGGGGAATTTAATAAGTTACAAGTTTACACTTTTAAGGAAGAGGAATGAAAGTGTCTAAATTAAGGCACCAACAAGAGGTTACCTTCACTCAAGAAAGGATGATGGGTCAGGAACACCTCCATCAGCTGGTTAGTCACATGGCTGGCATCTGCTGGTCCCTTACTTCTCCAGGGCTGGCTTGCATCTCTTGGCTTCCCTTGGCTCTCTCTCTCCAGGTTCTGGCTGGCTTTACACCTCATGGCAATGTCTGCTGGACTCCAAGCCTCTCCAAACATCATGTCTCTGTTCTCCATGGGTCCTCATTTGTGCAGCTCTGCTGTGAAGTTTCTATCAACTCTGAGGCTTCTGTCATTTCTGTCAGCTCTGAAGCTTCTCTCCAAAATGCTTCCTCTTTTAAAGGATTCCAGTAAACTAATCAAGACCCACCTGGAATGGGTGGAGTCACATTGTGCCGGTTTGAAGGGATGTGTGTACCCTAGAAAAGCCATGTTTTGATCCTAATCCCATTTTGTAAAGGCAGCTGTTTCCTCTAATCCCTATTCAGTACTGTACGTTGGAAACTTTAATTAGATTATCTCCATGGAGATGTGACTCACTCAACAGTGGGTGCTAGACTGGATTAGATGGAGACATGTCTCCACCCATTCCAGTGGGTCTTGATTACTTTACTGGAAACCTATAATAGAGGAAACATTTTGGAGAAAGGGGGAGATTTAGAGAGATACAGAACAACAGAGCCATGAGAAAGCCACAACAGAGAACACCACAGAACGATGAAGCGGAGAGTCCACCAGCCAGAGACTTTTGGAGATGAAGAAGGAAAATGCCTCTCAGGGAACTGGAGAGGAAGCTAACAGATGACTCTGTGTTTGCCATGTGCCTTCTCACTTGAGAAACCCTGAACTTCATCGGCCTTCTTGAACCAAGGTATCTTTCCCTGGGTGCCTTAGATTGGACATTTCTATAGACTTGGTTTAATTGTAAGGTTTTCTGGCCTTAGAATTGAAAACTAGCAATTTATTAAATTGCTCTTTTTAAAAGCCATTCTGTTTCTCGTATATTACATTCCAGCAGCTAGCAAACTAGAATACACATCTCCATCTACAAAGGTCACACCCACAATAGGGTGTGTCACATCTCAATGGAGATAATCTAAAGCTTCCAACCTACAGGAATAATCAAAAGTTTCCAACCTAAAAGCAGCAGCTGCTCCCACAAAATTGGATCAGGATTAAAGCATGGTTTTTCTGGGGTCCATAATACTTTCAAATTGGCACAGTGGTGTAGGAGGGTTCCAATTTCTCCTCATTCTTGTCAACACTTCTATTCCATTAGTAGTAGTAGTAGTAGTAGTAGTATTACCATCCTAGTGGGTGTAAAGTGGTATTTCATTGCCATTTTAAGCTCCATTTCCCTAATGACTAATGGTGTTTAGCATCTTTTCATGTGATTATTGGTCGCTTGTATATCTCATTTAGAGAATTGTCTATTCAATTCCTTTGCTTATATTTTAATTGCTTTTTTATCATTGATTTTTTTTTTTTTTGCATGGTCAGGGAATCAAAGCTGGGTCTCCTGCATGGAAGGCGAGCATTCTACCACTGAACCATCTGTTGCACCCTTTATCATTGATTTCTAAGAGTTGTTCATATATTCCAGATATAACTCCCTAGTCAGATACATGATTCAAAAATATTTTCACTCACTGAGATGTCGTTTCACTTTCCTGAGGGTGTCCTCTGAAGCACAAAATTTTTTATTTTGATGAAGTCCAATTTATCTATTTTTTCTTTGTATAATTCTTTTAATGTGCTGTTGAATTTTAATGTGAGCCAATTCCAAAAATCTCATGTTTTGTTTTGTTTTGTTTTGTTTTTCACCAGCCCCACCTCCTGTCTGCCAGGAGAAATCCCAGGATTCCTTTCCTATTTGCTCTCAGTTTACTTTGCTTGGAGCTTGTATTCAGTCGTCCACATTTGTTCATGAAAACCACAATTGGAGGGCATCACTCTCACTGATGCAGTCAAGATGGAGGAGTATCCAAGAGATGCAAACCCCTGCCAACGTGGGACAGGACTCCTGGGATGAGCTGGGACATGGCATCAAGGACTGAGAAAGTCTTCTCGACCAAAAGGGGGAAGAGAGAAATGAGACAAAATAACGTGTCAGTGGCTAAGAGATTTCAAAGAGAGTCAAGAGGTTGTCCTGAAGGTTATTCATATGTATTATATAGATATCCCTTTTTACTGTATGGTGTAATGGAGTGGATGGAGGGAAGTGCCTGAAAATGTAGAGCTGTGTTCCAGTAGCCATGTTTCTTGAAGATGACTGTATAATTATACAGCTTTCGCAGTGTGACTGTGTGATTGTGAAAACCTTGTGTCTGATGCTTCTTTTATCGAGGGTATGGACAGATGAGTAAAAAATATGGATAATAAATAACTAAATACATACTTGGGGGACAAATGTTAAAATTGAGTAGATTGAAATACTAGTGATCAATGAAAGGGAGTGGTATAGAAAAAATAGGGGGAACTAAGGTTAAAATATATTGAGTAGATTGAAATACTAGTGGTCAATGAAAGGGAGGGGTGAGGGGTATGGCATGCATGAGTTTTTCCTTTTTTCTTTCTTTTGCTGGAGAGATGCAAATGTTAAAAAAAATTATCATGGTGATGAATGCACAACTATGTGATAATATTCTGAGCCATTGATTGTAACCATGTCAAGAAAATTTGTGTGTCAAGAATGTCTGTTTGTTCATTGTTTATAATAAAAATAAAAATAAAAAACTTTTTCAAAATAATTAGAGTTAAATCATTGACCAATTCTTAATTTTGAAATCCTTGGGTTAATTTGATGTAAGAAACAATTATTTTTGCATTTTCATGCAAAATAAATGACAGGATATGTAAATTATAAATTATGTTCTTCGTGCCTCCACACATCTGTGTTCATTAGCGGAAAAGAGCTGATTATGGAACTTAGTTCAGAAGTTAAGAACTTCTGCTCCTAAATCAAATTCCAACATGAAAAGGAATTTCAAATAAAGGTATTCCTTCTTATTTCACAGAAAAAAAAAAAGATCAAGGGCTTGACCTTGGGAGTCCCTAATGTTTGAGACAGTATCAGGGGGTTCCCCAATGGTAAAGCTTAATAGTTCCATATTTTTTCTCCCATCAACCATAAAAAACTTTAGAATAAAGAATAGGGGAGCCTCTCTTTTCCTTTTTTTCCCTCCTTCCTTCCCTTAAAAATAAAATAAAATATTTTTTAAAAACTAAAGGTGCAGTTCACACACGATCCAGCAATTGCACTCTTGGGTACTCATACCAGAGAAATGAAAATTTATATTTACACAAAACTCTATGCAGGAATGTTGAAAGGAAGGAAGGAAGGAAGGAAGGGAAAGAGAAAGCAAATGAGCTCAGGCTGACTTTATATTTCAAGCCAATAAAAGAGAAAAATGTAGTGCATGAGGGAGAAGCTGCCCTTGTCTCTTCACCACCCTTCCCCAGGGCCTGGTTTGAGTCATAGAAGACAATTAAATGGCACAGACTGTGATGTTGCCTGCCTGAAAAAAATTTAAAAGAAAAAAATAGGGGAGAATCTTCAGGATCTTGTATTTGGCAATGATTCTTAGACAGGACATCAATAGCATGAACAACAAAAAAAGAATAGATTTCATCAAAAAATGTTTGTGCATCAAAAGGCATTATCAAGAAAGTGATAATTTTGTATGATATCATTATATGAAATATCTAGAATAAGCAAATTTATAGAGACTGAAAGTACATTAGAGGTTACCTGGGACTGGGGGTAAAGGGAATGGGGAGTTATTGCTCATGGGTACAGAGTTTCTGTTTGGGGTGATGAAAATGTTTTGTTAATGGACAGTGATGATGGTAGCTCAAACTTGTACATGTAATTAATTGTACACTTAAAAATCATTAAAATGCAAAGATTTGTTGTTACAATAAAAAAGTTCAAAAAGATATTTTTGTATGTGGATGTATATGTATGTAAATTAATGATCATAGCATATAGACTGGGAACTAAGTGTGTTTCACCAGTAGTGGAGGCAGAGTCTGTGAAGGGAAATTTAAAATTTTGCTTTATAAACTTCTGGACTGTGTGTCTTTAAAAATGACTGTACAAATTATAGTATTCTTTCATTAATTGTAACAAATGCACCATGCTAATGCAAGGTGTTAATAGGGTAGCGTATGGGAGCTCTGTATTTTACACGTGATTTTCTATAAACCTACAACTTCTCTAATTAAAAAAAAAAGCTCCCCTCCTCAACAGAGGGTAATGGTTAACGTACGATTATCCAGGTTTAAATCCAAGCTTCCCTTTCTTTGTTGAATTCAGGCAAGAGAGTTGACCTCTCTATGTCTCAGTTGCCTTCACTGGTAAATGGAAATAATCATAACAGTAAGGGTTTTTGTGAGGATTTAATGAAATGGTGCAGGTAAAACACTGGGCACAGTACCCAGTCACACAGTCAGTACTCAGTAACTGTAAATATATGTGTTTCTGTATGTGAACACTTGTTATGTTTATGGTGAAATTCATATAAACCATACTGAGAAAAATAAAAGTGACTGAAAAGGGTGACAGGTGGTTCAGCGGTAGATTGCTCACCTTCCATGCAGGAGACCCAGGTTCAATTCCTGGACCAAGCACCCCCATCCCCTCACCACAAAAAAAGACTGTACAGGCGTGTCCATCCCTTGGGCACATCCACATTAACCTCTCTAATGTGTACCCTCTCTTTTAATAAACTTCTCTTTTAATAAATTTTACTACTTACACTTATTGGTCCTCATCTAAAAAGAAATGACTGTACATTCATATATTATTTGTAAAATAAAAAATAAATTTACAAGCACTAAAGAAAAATAGGTTGCTGGGAGGTCACTCCTACTCAAGGTTGTTGACTTTTTCAACCTTCACCCCTAGAGGCAGGTCTTCTCTCTGAGTTCTAGGAGCAATTTTATCTAGCCCCTAAATACTTAACTCAAAAACATATCTCATCAACTTCTCGCCAGTTTTTTCTAACTAAAAGAATATAAGGTGGGTTTGAAAAATTAAACATTTGGTTTCTAAAATACTATTGCGTCTGTTCTTATTTTATCTTTATTGAATTGGGTGAAATCAGCCTTATTAATTTCACAACTTGGGAAATTGACTTTAGAAGTGGTTTCTTCCATGAATTTATCTCCTCCTTCTTGGAACATCTCAGGATTTTCCAGGTGAATTACTCTGCCCTCAGACTCTACACACAACAATTATCACTGTACAAGATGGATACTGTTCTTGGTGGTAAGGGGAAAGCACTCTCAGGATATGATCATGTCACTTACTTGATTAAAAACTTCTGGATTGCCTCCAAACTCTGCTACTTAATTCATAAGATTCTCCCACATCTAGCACCAAGCTTTCTTTCCAGAAAGCAATTCCACCATTCCTTACCATGAATCCCACCAGTTTGAGAACAGTGCTGAAGAACAAATACATAAATCCCCCAAGTCCAAGTCTTGGCTCAATCTTAGATCAGCTGATTTTCAAACATTTTGGTCTCAGGACCCCACTATTCTCTTGTGAATTGTTGAGGACCCCAAAGAGTTTTTGTTTGTGTCAGTTATACATCTACAATAGCAGAATTTAAAACTGAGTTTTTAAATTATTAAATATATTTTATTAATGCATTAAAATAATGGATCCATTATATTACATATACACATATTTTTATGAAAAAGCAGTCAATTTTACAAAACAAAAAATTTAGAGAGAAGAGTTGGCATAGCTTTACATTTTTTGAAATCTCTTTAATGTTTAATAGATGAAAGCGAGATTCTCATACCTGCTTCTGCAATCAATCTGTTGTGATGTGTTATCTTAGCTGAAGTATATGAAGAAAACTCAGCCTCACAAAAATATTTAGTTGGAAAAAGGAGGCGTATGTTAACAGACTTTTCAGAAAACTGTGAATAGTCTTCTTTAATACTACACCAAAACTTAACAAGTGATAATTTTTTAAGGGTTAGCCACAATGTGGAATCTGAAACCATCATAAATGAACACTTCATACTCTGTGACAAACAAAAATCAATTTTAGGTAGATTGAGAACTTAAATCTGAAAACAAATTGAAAAATTAGTCAGTCAATGTAGCAAAATCAATGTAGCAAATTTGGGGTTAGGGAGGTTCTTAGGATACAAAACTTCACACCATAAAGGGAAAGACAAGCACATTTCATTAAACTAAAATTAAGAATCTTTGTTAAACGTGCCACATAACAAAAAAAGAATTTGCATCAAAGCATCACACTCCTAAAAATCAATGGGGAAATGACAAATATTATTAAAAAATGCAGCAAAATATATGTACAGACACTTCCTATGGGGAAATTCAAAATAGTCAATAAAAATGAAAATATGCTCATTTTCACTAGTCAACATCAAAATACATATTAAAACTTCAATTAAATACTCTTTTATAACTACTCTAAAATACAACATACAAAAAACATACAATACAAAAAATATAAAATACAAAGCAAAATTGAACATATGTAGAATCTCCAACAAAGCAAAGTTCATTCTTTGGGAAACTCATATATAGGTGCAATGGCAGACATGCAAGAATATTTATGGCAGCATTATTCATAATGGGAAAATGTGTAAGCACCCTAAAGGGATCCATCCACCATAAAAGGGATAAATCAATTGTGGTATACTCATTGAAATGACCCTGTGTAGAAATTTAAAACTTTAGCTACAGGCAATCCATAAATAAATCTCAAAAATACAATGTGAACAAAAGTATGTCATATGGGAAAATACAAACATACCATTCATATATCTTTTCCCATCTTGATTTTTACAGTAACTTTTTATTTTGAAATAGTTGAAGAATCACAAGTTATAAAAATAGTATAGAGAAAGTAGTAAAATATTGAAAGTTGGGGAGCTGGGTACCTGGGTAGGGAAGTCTAATGGCATTCTCCATATAGATTTTGTATTATTTTTACTACTGTTTGCAAATTATTTCAAAATAAAAAGTTTTAAGAATAACAGAGCATTCCAGCACACCTTTCAACTAGCTTCTCCCCATGATAATATCTTAAAGACATTACATTGTCAAAACCAGGAGTCAAAGTTGGCACAATACTATTAACTCAAGTAAAGACTTTATTTGGATTGCCATATGCACTCTTTTATTGGGGAAGCAAGGGTGAGGAGGTTATTACAGTTCTAAGACATTTTATCACATGTGTAATTTAAGCAACCATCACCAAAATCAGAATACAGAACTGTTTTATGACCACAAGGAAATTGCCTACTAACACCTCTTAAACAGTCACATCCTTCCTTCCCACCCCTGACAGGATGTTGCTATGCAACAAAAGTATAATTTTTTAAAAATCACAATAGTTATTTCATTTTGACAAAGACCATTTAGGTGTTTCTGAGGTGAAGCAATCTGCTATCTCTTGACTTGGTGACAGATACAATTTTATCACTTTTTAACTTCATATATACATTTTCATCTCATCTTTTATATGTAGGTAATATTTCCAATTTTTTAAATAGAAAGTAAAAAATGCAGAATAAAAAAACACAAAGATAAGGTGGTAGAAATTAATCTAATATATTAGGAGGGACAATAGAAGTAACTAGATTAGCACACTGAGCAGGACTAAGGGAGCATGTTGGAGTTCCTGGTGTCTAAACTCAGGAACTGAGAGGCAGAAAGCTGGAGCCTGATGCGGAGGTGCCAAGCCTGTGGGAGTGCACAGACAGGAGCTGGGGACTAGGAAGTAAGCCAAGCTGTGTTCCTTGGGTTCACTACCCTCACACAGCACAGCCCCATGACCAGTGACCCACCCCACACCCACACACCTGAACCCCCTCAAACATTCCCATTCCTCATGCTCCAGGCGTTCCCACCCCACTAGCCCCCAGTATACATACCTGCCCCACACCTCCACCCCAAGAGCAGCCCAACACACCTCTCTTGCACCCACCCCAAGCACTACCTCCCCCTCTCTGTTCCCTGCAGGCTGTTGCCGCCACATAAAGGCTGCCGGCACTAACCTCTGGCTACCTCTGCCCCTGCCCATAGCGTCGCAGTCTCATCCCACCCTACCCCATCTCCAGAGCTCTACGCATCCAATTAGGGCATACCTAGGCCCACGCATGTGCACGGGCCCCCATCACATCATTCAGCTCTGGAACTGCACTTTACAGCAGTCCTAGAACCACACATGCACACAGCCCTCAGCCATGCTTCCCAGATCTGAGAAAGTGCTGATCTGCACAGCCGGGTTACATCTGCCCCCAATCCACGAAGGTATAATGCCAACCTGCTGCCACAGCTCTACACATGCACACAAAGGGCCCCATGCCTTAGACCAGTGCACACTAGGGTTACGCCCCCCAGACTGGTGCATCTGCACAGCTTCTTCCTCCCTGGCCTCTGGGTGCCCACATTCACAAGCATCAGCATAACATCCCCAACTGGCACCTCTACCTGCCCTGAAACAAATCACCACACTGAGTGCTCCACCTAGTACCCTGCACCCTGCTGTACAACCATCTCACAAACACAAGGCCTCAGACTGCTGAAAGAAATCCACATCCAAAGTAAGTCAATCAAGATATTTACATGCCATGAAGACAGCAGAAGATGACTAAGCATATCACAATGCAGACAGATATAGCCCTGCCTAATGACCAAATTAAAACACCAGAGGAAACAGAGACATTGGAACAACTAATCAAAGATGTTCATACAACTCTACTTATTAAAATAAGTGGGATAGAAAATGACATAAAGGAGATCAAGAAGACAGTAGAAAAGCATAAAGAGGAATTTGAAAGAATAAATAGAAATATAGTGGATATCACAGAGATTAAAGATTGTTTACCAAATAAAAAACATACTAGAGGCACACAATACCAGATTTGAAGAGACAGAAGAAAGAATAAGTGATATAGAGGACAGGATAACTGACTTCGAAGACTCAAAACAGTAAATGGTGAAAAAGATGGAAAAAATTGAATTGGATCTCAGGGAAATGATAGACAAAACAAAGCACACAAATATAAGAATCACTGGTGTCCCAGAAGGAGAAGAGAGGAGTGACAGGCTAGGAAGAGTAGTTGAGGATATAATGGGGGGAAAGTTTCCAATTCTCATAAAGGACATAAATATATAAGTCAAAGAAGCCCAACAAACTCCAAACAGAATAAATCCAAATATGCCTTCCCCAAGGCACATACTAATCAGTGTGTCAATGTTGAAGAGAAGCAGAAAATGCTGAAAGCAGCAAGAGAAAAACAAGCTACTACATACAAGGGAAATCAAGTAAGACTGAGTCCAGACTACTCAACTAGCACCCTGGAGGTGAGAAGGCAGTGGTATGATATATTCAAGATCCTGAAAGAGAAAGACTTTCAGCCAAGAATTCTGTACCCAGCCAAATTAACCTTCAAAACTGAGGGAGAGATGAAAGTTTTCACAGACAAAGAAGTCCTGAAAGAATCTGTCAACAAGAGACCAGCCCTACAAGAAATACTAAAAGGAGTTCCGCCAGCTGAAAAAATAAGACAGGAGAGGGAGGTCTGGAAGAGGGCACAGAATTGAAGAGGACCACTAAGGGTAATTTAAAGAATACAAAGAGAAAGAGGGAAAAGAATATATAGATCTGACAAATAAAATAAAAAAGATAAGATGGCGGGTTCAAGAAACGCCTTTTCAGTAATAACTTGGAATGTTAACAGACTAAACTTACCAATTAAAAGATACAGATTGGCAGAATGGATTAAGAATCACAATCCAGCTGTATACTGCTTATAAGAGACTCATTTTAGACACAAAGATACAAATAAATTGAAAGTAAAAGGATGGAAAAAGATTTTCCACACAAGTTGTAACCAAAAGAAAGCAGGAGTAGGTATACTAATATCAGACAAAATAGACTATAAATGTAAAGACATCACAAGAGACAAAGAAGGACACTATATACTAATTAAAGGGTCAATTCACCAAGAATATATAACAATCATAAATGTTTATACTCCCAATCAAGGAGCGCCAAAGGACAAGAGATAGACATTGGCAAAACAGAAGGGAGTGATAGATGCTTCAACAATGATAGTAGGAGACTTCAATTCACCACTCTCCTCTATAGACAGAACACCAGATAGAAGATCAACAAGGAAATACAGAAGTTATATAACTTGATAAATGAATTAGACCTAACAGATACATATAGGTCGTTGCACCCCAAAGCACAAGGATATACATTCTTCTCTAGTGCTCAAGGAATACTCTCCAGGATAGATTATATGCTGGGCACAAAACAGGTCTTTAGAAATTTAAAAACACTGAAATTATTCAAAGCACTTTTTCTAACCACAATGGGATGAAGCTGGATATCAGTAACCATCAAAGAATGAGAGCATTCAGAAATATATGGAGATTAAATAACACACTCGTAAATAACCAGTGGATCAAAGAAGAAATTGCTAGAGAGATCAATAGCTATCTGAAGATGAATGAAAATGAGAATACAACTTATCAGAACTTATGGGATGTAGGAAAGGCTGTGAAGAGAGGGAAATTTATTTTCCTAAATGCCTATATTAAAAAAACAAGAAAGAGCAAAAATCGAGGACTTAACAGCACACCTGGAGGAACTTGATAAAGAACAGCAAACTAACGCCAAAGCAAACAGAAGAAGAGAAATAACAAAGCTTAAAGCAGAGATAAATGAATGGGAGAACAAAAGAACAATAGAAAGAATCAATAAAACCAAAAGTTGGTTCTTTGAGAAAAACCAATCAAATTGATAGGCCACTAGCAAGACTGGCAAAGAGAAAAAGAGAAGATGCAAATAAACAAAACAGAAATGATAAGGGGTGCATTACCACAGACCCTGAAGAAATAAATTATAAGAGGATACTATGAACATCCATACACCAACAAACCAGACAACTTAGATGAAATGGACAAATTCCTGGAGACATACAGACAAGCTACACTGACTCAGGAAGAAATAGAAGATCTCAACAAACCAATTACAAATAAAGAGATTCAATCAGTCATCAAAAATCTTCCTACAAAGAAAAGCCCAGGGCCAGATGGCTTCACACGATAATTTTCTCAAACATTCTTAAAAGAACTAACACCAATCCTACTCAAGCTTTTCCAAAAAAAACTGAGGAAAAGGGAACACTACCTAACTTATTTTATTAAGCTAATATCATTCTAATACGAAAACTGGGTAAAGATGCTATGAGAAAGGAAAACTACAGGCCAATCTCCCTAAGGAACACACATGCAAAAATTCTCAATAAAATATTAGCAAATAGAATCCAACAGCACATTAAAAGAATTATACCCCATGACCAAGCGGAGATAATACCAGGAATGCAAGGATGGTTCAATGCAAGAAAATCAACTAATGTAATACAGCACATTAAACCAAAAGGGAAAAATCACATGAGCATCCTGATTGATGCTGAAAAAGCATTTGACAATATTCAGCATCCTTTTCTGATAAAAACACTCTAAAAGATAGGAATTAAAGGTAATTATCTCAATATGATAAAAGGAATATATGAAAAACTGTTAGCCAGCATTGTACTCAATGGAGAGAGACAGAAAGCCTTCCTTCTAAGATAAGGAACAAGACAAGCATGCCACTGTCACCACTATTGTTCAACATTGTGCTAGAAGTTCTAGATACAGCAATCAGGCAGGACACAAAAATAAAAAGGCATCCAAATTGGAAAAGGAAGAAATCAAAGTCTCATTATTTGCAGATGATATGATTCTATACTTGGAAGATCCTGAGAAATCTACAGCAAAGTTACTTGAGTTAATAAACAAATTCAGAAAGGTGGCAGGATTTAAAATTAATGTACAAAAATCAGTAACATTTCTACACACAAGTAATGATCTAGCTGAGGAGTTCAGTTAAGGGAAAAATTCCATTCAAAATAGCAACTTAAAGAATCAAGTACTTAGGAATGAACTTAACTAGGGACGCAAAGGACTTGTACATAGAGAACTACATAGCATTGTTAAAAGAAATCAAAGGAGATCTAAATAGGTGGAAAGACATTCCCTTCTCATGGATAGGAAGGCTAAATATAGTTAAGATGTCAATTCTCCCCAAATTGATCTACAGATTCAACACAGTACCAATCAAAATTCCAACAACCTACTTTGAAGATTTGGAAAAGCTAATTACCAAATTCATCTGGAAGGGAAAGAGATCACAAATACCTATGAGCATCCTAAAAAAGAAGAATGAAGTGGGAGGATTGATGCTCCCTGACTTAAAAGCCTATTATAAAGCCACAATGGTCAAAGTAGTATGGGACTGGCACAGAGATAGAAGCATTGACCAATAGAATCAAATCAAGTGTGCCAAAATAGACCACCAAATATATGATCAACTGATTTTGACAAGGCCCCCAAATCCTCTGAACTGGGACAAAATAGTCTTTTCAATAACTGGGCATGGAAGAACTGGATATCAATAGCAAAAAGAATGAAAGAGGACCCCTACCTTACACCCTACACAAAAATTAACTCAAAGTGGATCAAACACCTAACTATAAGAACTAGCACCATAAAGCTTCTAGAAGAAAATATAGGGAAACATCTTCAAGACCTGGCAATAGGAGGTACCTTCCTAAACTTTACACCTGAAGCACAAGCAACAAAAGAAAAAACAGATAAATGGGAACTCCTCAAAATCAAACGTTTATAATTTTAAAAAACTCCTTCTGCACATCAAAAGACTTTGTCAAAAAGGTGAAGAGGCAGCCAACTCAATGGGAGAAAATATTTGGAAATCACATACCAGACAAAGGTTTGATTTCCTGTATGAAATCATATAACTCAAGAAAAAAAGAACAACCCAATTATAAAATGGGCTAAATATATGAAAAGTCATTTTTCTAAAGAGCAAATATAGATGGCTCAAAAACACATGAAGAGATGCTCATTTTCATTGGCTATAAGGGAAATGCAGATCAGGACTACAATGAGATACCACCTCACACCTATAAGAATGGCTGCTATTAAACAAATGGGAAACTATAAATGTTGGAGAGGATGTGGAGAAACTAGGACACTTACGCACTGCTAGAGGGAATGTATAATGGAGCAGCCACTATGGTAGACTGTTTGGCAGTTCCTCAGGAAACTAAATATTGAGTTGCCCTATGACCCAGCAATAGTACTACTTGGTACATACCCAGAAGAGCTGAAAGCAAGGACACAAACAGACATTTGCATACCTATATTCATAGCAGCATTATTCACAATTGCCAAAAGATAGAAACAAACCAAATGCCCATCGACAAACGAGTGGATCAACAAAATGTGGTATATACATACAATGGAATATTATGCAGCAGTAAGACAAAATGACCTCCTGAAGCAAATAACAAGATAGACGAGCCCTGAGGACATAATGATGAGTGAAATTAGCCAGACACAAAAGGAAAGATACTGTATGATTCCACTTTTATGACTAGCATAAAGGTATAATCAGAGGCTTATAAAACAGAATATAATGGACTTAGAGATACATAGAAGCTAGAGGTGAGTAAACCATTAGCTAATGAGATTGAACTCCAATGTAAGGGAAAAGATAGGAGTGAAGGGGGTTCTCTAGTGGATCTAGAAGTAATATTACCATATTGAAGATGAACAAGATTGAAAGGGGATATGTCCCACTGATTAACACTAGAAATATGAATTAGTTCTCTCAAGAATTACTTCAAAGTTATGATTCTTGTATAAAGAGTGTTTAAGTCCAGGGTACAGGGAGAAAGCTGCTATTGCATGCTATGAGCTATGTTCAAAAGGAAACCATCAGCACTACAACAGCAACCACAGAGGTAAATAATGGGGGGAGGGACAAGAGTTAAGAGGAGGTTTGGATTTCCTATTTGGTGAGGGTGTGTTTATTGGTTTTCTTTCTCTTGGGAACAATGAAATTATCTAAAATTAGGAGTGTTGATGGACTCTGGACTTTGGGCCCTCTACATGATGCCTGATGAATGCAGGTGGCTGAAAGATGCACTGACGGGGAAGTAGATTGGCAAAGGATGGTGTATACTGATGAACGAAGGTTGTGATGTTACAAAAAAGAACAAAATCATGAGGCATGAAATGATGTGAATGAGCATGTGGGACATTTGGTGAGACAAAATAAGCCAGAAACAAAAGAACAAGAATGGCATGGTGACTGTTCTAGTTTGCTAGCTGCTGGAATGCAATATACCAGATACGGAATAGCTTTTAAAAAGGGGGAATTTAATGAGTTGCTGGTTTACATTCTAAGGCCAAGAAAATGTCCCAATTAAAACAAGTCTATAGAAATATTCAATCAAAGGCATCCAGGGAAAGATACCTTGGTTCAAGAAGGCCGATGAAATTCAGGGTTTCTCTCTCAAGTGAGAAGGCACATGGTGAACACAGTCAGGGCTTCTCTCTCAGCTGGAAGGGCACAAGGCAAATACGGCATCATCTGCTAGCTTTCTCTCCTGGCTTCCGATTTCATGAAACTCCCCAGGAGGCGTTTTCCTTCTTCATCTCCAAAGGTCACTAGCTGGTAGACTCTCTGCTTCGTGGTGCTGCAGCATTCTCTGCTCTCTCTGAATCTCTCATTCTCCAAAATGTTTCCTCTTTTATAGGACTTCAGAAACTAATCAAGACCCACTCAAATGGGTGGAGACATGTCATCCCCTAATCCAGTTTAACAACCATTCTTAACTAAATCACATCAACCAGGGAGATGATCCAATCACAGT
>PVIY010046321.1:0-18542 GCA_004026745.1 Myrmecophaga tridactyla | reverse complement strand
CCTGCTGGGGGCGTGGTCGAGACAGAGGAGAGGTTGTAGGCTGGTTTTAATGGCTTCAATTTGCCAAGCCCTGGGGTCTGAGTTCCTTGAGAGAGGGATTCCACCTAAGTTGGGCTTCACCCCTCCCCTGGGGAAGGCTCAGGTGGGAGACAGCCCTGAAAGCAGTCTGTTTCTGCCTATGTGTGGGGCAGTTGCAGCCTGAGAAGTCCCGCCGCTGAATCCAGAGGCTGCCAAGTCTCCGTAGAAACAGCCACGAAAACCCCCATTTTGTCCCCTTTCCTCTTTTTCGGTTAGCCCAATAAGCGACTTCTGACTTGCCCAGTTTCGCGTGAGCTGGGGGCCTATTTTTAGTAATCAGAATTTGTTTATTAATGCCGCAATTGGCGCTTGGTTGGACTCAGTCCCCGCTACTCTTTCCTTTCCCTCCGAGAAGCCGACTATGGGGGAGGGGTGCCGGGCGCTGGCCGCTGCGGCTTTGGGGAACTTACGATTCCGGAGACTTGCAATCCGTCTAGCTGCTCGAGACCTGGGCACGCTGTGTGTCTGGTCACTATCGTGGTTCCGGGAGCTGTTCTGTACTGTTTCTGGTTATCTGGTAGTTGTTCTGGAGGACGAACTAAAATGCACACATTGCTAAGCCGCCATCTTGGCCCCTGAAAGGGAGGCTTCTGCCGTGTACTACCTGGGCTTGGCAGACATGACAGAGCTGGGGCCAGGTACTACCCAATGTAGCACTCCACCTGTGCTCAGGGGGAAGATGCAGGTCCAGAGTGGGGTGGGGGGAGGGGGCCTGGAGACCGTCACACAGATGGGCAGGGAGAGGCCTAGAAATTACCACACATGGGGTGGAAGTCTAGAAACCACCACACAGAGGGATGGGTGCCTAGAAGCAACCACACAGGGTTGGGGACCTGGCAACCACCACACAGAGGGGCAGTGGTCTAGGAAACCACCACAAAGAAGCGAAGCGGCCTGAAAACTACCACATTGAGGGGCAGGAGGCCTGGAAACTAGCAGACAGAGGGATGAGGACTGAAAACCTGCACATAGATGGGAGAGGTGCTGGAAACCATTACCTGGCCCTTCCCAGCTGTGAACTTGGTTTCTAAGAGGCCCTCTGGAAGCTGAGGGTGATGTCCCCTCTCCCCACCCAGAGTACATGTCACCAGGCCAAGAATAGGCATGAGCAGCTCACTGTCAGCCTGAGACCTTCCCATCTGAGGAGAGCTCAGCCCTTGGCCAGCTGTATGGGCTTCCTTACGAGCCCTGAACCTCCCAGGAGCTGAGTACAGAAGGCCAGCTGGTGTTAGGTTCAGGGACCTCCAGGCAAGGCACTGCTGGCATTCCCAAATCTTGCCTTGAACCGAGAAAGGCGAGACAGGCTGTTCAAAGCCCTGGTGCCATCCTTGGGATGCCTCGCTTAAGAGAGCGCTCCCCTCCTCTGGGAGCCCGGGTCAGAATTAGAACCCCAGTGGGAGCTCTCTGAGCCTTTGCTTCCTTTCTGTAATATGGGAGCAGTCATCCTTGTCTCAAGAAGTGGTTTGGGGATCAGAGGACTTTGTGAACAGGATACTTTATACACACGGGGAGACGAGTTGTGACGGTCAGAACCTTACTGCTGGTCCTCGTTTCACCCTTCGGCATTCGTGCAGGTGACTTCCCTCGCTGTTTGGCTCTCTGGCGTGGCATCTCCTCCCCCAAGGAGGCCGCTCCTCCTTGCTCACAGGCCTGGCCTAGTCCCGACCCCTCAGAGCTGGGCCTGAATGTGATGCCCAGCAGAGGTGGTACAGAGTAATAAATGTCCACGTGCACAGCAGGCTCTACCCATATGCGGGCTGCCAGGTGAGGGGACAGTGCTGCAGCTGCTCTGGGCTGAAGCAGCAGGGCCAAGCAAGGCCCATCCCCTTGGAATCTTGCTGGTCCTGCAGCCCTCTTCCCGCCATTTCAACCCTCCTGGGTCCCAGGACTCATCCTGCCCAGACAGGTGGGGGAGGGAGGGAACAGTGAACCCAGTACCTCCGGGGCTTATCACTAATGCCATGCCACTGTGGTTTCTCCCTTGGACCTGGATTCTGAGAGTGGTGAATCTTTCCTTGGGATTCAATTCATCTGCAGGCTCTTTCTGGCCCTTTGGACCCAAGTTCTCAAACTTTCCCATCCAGAAGCCCCTATGGATAGGCACCCATGCCCAGCCTGGCTGCACCTTGGAACCACCTAGGAGCTTTCAGAGCCACCCTGGACCCCTTGCCCAGGAAGCACTGGGGTAAAGGCCACGCTGGGACAGTTGCTGAGGTCCCCCTCACAGTACTGTGTGATGCAGGGTGGAGAACCCCAGATACCGAGGGAACTGGGGTTGCACCTTGAGGCTCTGTTCCTGTGGCCACACAGCTCTTTCATCTTAATATTTATGTGGGTTTTATTTCCTCTCCAGTATTTTTTAAAAACCCAAATATATATTTGTGTTTTTAAAACCTATGAAAGTGTTTAGAGTTATTTGTCAGATTGTTTCACTGTCACTGAAGCAAAGAGTTGGGAAAAATTGAGGCTTCTGGCTGTGCACCCTCCCTGAGCACCCTAGATGGGCTGCTGCCTTTGAGAGGCTGGGGCCTGGGGTGGATGGCTGCAAGCATCGAGGCTGTGACCTGGGGTCCCCTCTTGAGATGGCTCTTCCCTGGGAGAGCCCAGGCTTTGCTTGATGGGAAAGAAATAAAACGTCAGTAGCCGTTCAGGAAAACCTCTCTAGTCATTTATCTTCAGGATTTTGGAACGAGTTTACCTCTGTGTGGTAGGCCAAGGAATAAAGACATTCCAAGGGAAAGTGATGGGTTGTAGGGAAATCCTATGTTTAATTTCTGGAGGAACCACCATATAACTTTCCACGTTGGCTATACCTTTTTACATTCCCACCCAACAATGCATAAGAGTTCTGGTTTCTCTACATCTCCAATACTTGTCATTTTCCCTTTCAAAAATAATAGCCATCCTCGTGGATATGAAATAGTACCTCATTGTGGGTTTGATTTGTATTTCCCTAATGGTTGTTGATGTTGAACCTCTTCTGATTGGCCGTTTGTAGAAACGCCAGTTCAGGTCTTTTGCCCTTTTCTTAATTGGGTTGTTTGCCTTTTTGTTTTGTGTGTAAAAGTTCTTTATATATTCAGGATATTAAGTCCTTATTCAAAATATGCATATTTTGAAAGAACTTTTTCTCCTATTCCATAGGTTGTCTTTTCACTTTCTTGATAATGACTGATTTAGTTTGCTAATGCTGCTGGAATGCAATATAACAGAAATGAATATAAAGGGGATTTATTGAGTTACACATTTATAGTTGTAAGGCCTTAAAAATGTCCAAACTAAGCATCTGGAGAAAGATACATTGATTTTCAAGAAAGGCCAATGTCTTTCACATAGGAAGGCATGTCTGGTGTATGCTGGTCCTTGTTCCTGGCTTCTTATTCCAGTGGCTTTCTCTTTAGTCTCTGTGGGTCCTAACTTGGCTGTTGTGGGGCAAAACTCTGGGTTTTATCTCTTTGCTTAGTGTCTCGTGGACAGGCACATGGTGACGTCTTCTGGGCTCTGGTTCCTGCCTAACTTCTGTCAGCTCCCTCAGCTCCTGGTGTCTCCTGGGGCTTCTGAATTTCCGAACATCTGCATCTAAGCGTTTTCCTAAATGTTTTCTTGTGTTGGCTCTTTTAAGGACTCCAGTAAACAAATCAAGACCCATCTTGAATGGCTGGAGTCACAACTCCATCTAATCTAAAGGTCATACCCACAATTGGGTGTGTCACATCTTCATGGAAACAACCTAATCAAAAGGTCCTACCCTACAATATTGAATCAGGACTAGAAAAACAAAGCTTTTCTGGGGTACATAACAGTTTCAAACCAGCACAATGACCTTTGATGTACATATATTTTTAGTTTTGATGAAGTCAAATTTATCCTTGATTCTTTTGTTGGCTCATGCTTTTGCTGTCATATTTATGGATTCGTAATTGAATCCCAGGTCCTGAAGATGTGCCCCTCTGTTATTCTAAAAGCTTTATAGTTTTAGCTTTTATAATTAGGTGCTTGATCCATTTTGAATTAATATTTGCATATGGTGTGAGATAGGGATTCAACTTCATTCTTCTGCATATGGATATACAGTTTTCCCAACATCATTTGATAAAGAGACTCCTCCTTCCCCACTGCATATACTTAGCAGCCTTGTCAAAAATTGAATGGCCAGAGATTTGTGGGTCTATTTCTGGACTTTCAGTTTTGTTCTATTGGTCTGTATGTCTTGTTTGCTCACTGTAGCATTGTAGTGCAATTTGAAATCAGGAAGTGGAAATCCTCAACCTTGTTCTTCTTTTTTCAAAATTGTTTGATTTTTTTGGCTATACAGGGCCCCTTGCAGTTCCATATAAATTTGAAGATAGGCTTTTCCATTTTTGCAAAAAAAAGAAAAAAAGGCTACTTGAATTTTTGACTTTTTATTTTGAAATCCTTTCAAACCTACAAGACAGAAAAATAATACAAACCCCATACAGAGACCTTCACCGTATCTCCAATACCCAGATCCACCAATTTTAACATTTTGCCACATCATTCTATCCATCCATCTATTTATCAGTCCATCTATTTATCAGTCCTTCTGTATATCATCTTTCTATCTGTCCATCCATCCATTTTCTGCACACTTGAATGTACACTGAATACATCATGCTCCTTCAATATATATATATTACTGCCATGTACGTTTCCTAAGAACAAGGATATTTGCTTATATAACCACTTTAGTTGCAGTAATCAAGTTAGGAAATTTAATAGTAATATGAAGCTTGCAGTCTATATTCTGGTGTATGCATATGTCCCAAAATATCCTTTTGAGCTTTTTCTCCTCCCTTGTTAGATCCTATCTGGGATCACATATTGCATTTGATTGTCATTGTCTCTTTAGTGTAAATATTTATACAATATAAACTTTCCCATCTCAGTCACTTTCATGCATACTATTCAGTGGGATTAATCACATTCACAATGTTGCAGAACCCTCCTGACCTTCTATTACTAAAACTTTCCCATCTCCCCAAACAGAAACACCACATCTGTTATGCTCTAACTCCCCATTTCCCTTGCCCCCCCACCCCTAGTAACCTGTATTCAGTTTTCTCTTTGAGCTTGCATATGCTCTGATATTTTCTTTGTCGTTACCATAGAGCTTAAATTTAACATCCCAAATCTCTAACAATCTCATTTGCTTTGATGTCAACTTGACTTCAATAGTATACACAAACTATGTTCCTGTATCCCTCTGTCCGCCCACTTTTATAGTGTAGTTTTTGTCAAAAATTACATGTTTATACATTATGAGTACAAAACCACTGATTTATCATTACATTTATGCTTTTGCCTTTTAGATCCTGTAGGAAGCAAAAAGTGGAATTACAAGCAAAAAATGTAACAGTATTGGCATTTGTGCTTACCCATGTCATTACCCTTCCTGGAGATCTTTATTTTTTTCATGTGGCTTTGATCTGTCTAGTGTCCTTTCCTTTCAACATGCAGAACTCTCTTTAGCATATCTTATAGGGCTGATCTAGCGTGACAAATGCCCTCAGCTTTTGTTTATCTAGGAATGTCTTAATCTTTTCCACATTTTTGAAAGACCATTTTGCCCCTGTAGAATTCTTATTGGAATTTTTTTGCTTTCAGCACTTTATGTCATAGCACTGCCTTCTTGCCTCCATGGTTTCTGATGAGAAATTGGCCTTTAATCTTTTTGAGGCTCTGTTGTACATGACCTGTTGCTTCTCTCTTGTGGCTTTCAGAATTCTCTCTTTATCTTTGGCATTTGACAGTTTGATTATAATATGTTGTGGAGCAGGTCTATTTGGGGTTATTCTGTTTAGAGTTTGTTGAGCCTCTTGAATGTGTCCGTTCATGCCTTTTCTTAATTTGGGAAGTCTTCCTCCATTATTTATTGGAATATTCTCTTTATACCTTTCTCTCTTTCTTCACCTTCTGGGACTCACACACTGCATATATAGTACACTTGATGGTGTCCCACAGGTTCCTCAGGCCCTATTCACTTCTCTTCATTCTTCTTTCTATTCCTCAGACTGAATGATTTCAATTGTCTCATCTTCTAGTTCACTGATTTTTTCTTCTGCTAGCTCCAATCTGCTGTTGAACCCCTCTAGGGAATTTTTAATTTCTGTTCCTGTGGTTTTTAGCTCTGTTTGGTTCCTTACTATAATTTCCAGCTCTCTATTGATAGTCTCTTTGTGTCCATCTATCATTTCCTGATTTCCTTTCGTTCTTTGTCCATGTTTTCCTTTAGCTCTTTGAGCATATCTAGGAGAATTTTTTAAAAGTCTTTTTTGTCTTTTATGTGTGTCTTAGATCTGGTCCTCTTTGCTGATGGCTTCTGATGCTTTATTCTTCTCCTTTGCCTGGGCCATGCTTTCTGTTTCTTTGTATATTTTGCAATCTTTTAATGGAACCTGGTCATTTTGATATTTTAAAGTGTTGCTGAAATTTAGACTCTGAGACGCCTGTTCCTTAAGCTTGTATCTAGCTCAAGTTATCATAGCTCTTTCCTTTAAAACCAAAGCTAACAACAAAAAAAAAAAAAAAGGGAAGAAGAAGAAAGAAAAAAGAAAACCTCTTTCTCAGTCTTTGTGTATTGATTTGTAGGAGTGCTGTCCTTCAGAACTTAGCCTTAAAGAATAGCTTTGAGGCCAAAGCATAGTGGGCTACCTGATCCTTTCTACACATGCAAACTGGGAAAGCACCTGTGGCTGTAGGAATTCCTCCATTTATGAGAATATGAATATCTCTTCTTACCTAGTGTGCTGGTTTGAATCTGTTGTGTGCCCCAGAAAAGCCATGTTATTTAATCTTCATTCAGTATTGCTGGATGGGATCTTTTTGATTGTTTCCATGGAAATATGATTCGTGCAGTTGTGGGTGGTAAATTTTGATTAGGTGGTTTCTGTGGAGATGTGTCCCCACCCATTCAAGGCGGGGTTGCTTACTGGAGTCCTTTAAGAGGGAACCATTTTGGAAAAAGCTTTAGTGTCGATAGAGACCACATAGCTAGAGATCTTTGGAGATGCAGAAGGAAAACGCCCCGCGGAAAGCCTTATGAAATGAGAAGAGAAAGCCAGCACATGTTGCTATGTGCCTTTCCAGCTGAGAGAGGAGTTCTGGATGGTATCAGCCTTTTATTTTATTTTATTTTTTATTTTAAAAGGACAATTTTTTTTAAATGAGGAGGCATCGTCTTAAACAATAAGGAAGGAGATAGTCAACATACATATCAATAAGTATATTGTTCTGATAAGACATAGTATCTTTGTCATCTAGGCAGATTACTCAGATGGTTAAAAACTTTTTATAGCTTCTCAGTAAGAACAAATAATCCAAGAAAACATTGTCATTTTAACAGAGTAAAAACCAAATTCTTGTTTTTCATGGAGATATAGCTGATAAGAAAACTATTAAAAATCTTATAAAACTATAAAATCTTAGCCAACCTTAACCACAACCAATAAAATTCACTTCCAACAAGACTTCTGCAAGTTTCTATATCCATCCATTTTGTCCTACACACTCCTGTGGTATCAGCTTTTCTTGAGTGGAGGTTTCCACTTATTGGTGCCTTAATTTGGACATTTTCATGGCCTTCGAACTGTGAACTTGCAACTTAATAAATTTCCCTTTTAAAAGCCATTCCATCACTGGTATATTGCATGCCGGCAGCTTTAACAAACTAAAACACCTAGGAAACACTTTCCTCCTGGACCTTGGCACTACACTCTATGTCCTACAGTCAGCAGTTCCTTGCCCTAGGCAGCTGTAACTTGACTGCTCTCCTGCAGCATTTTGTAAAACAGCTTTCTGAGCTGCCTTCTACAGGCAGGGCAAGTTTTTGGAGGAGAGTCTGCAATGAGTACCCTGGTTCAGTCCCTCGGGCTACCACTGGGGAGATTGGGGCAGATAAACATGCTTCTAGTATGTGCAAGAGGATTACTGCGCTTCTTCCAGAACTGGAATCAGGGACCCACCCTGGGGATGCGGGCCAGTTCTACACTAAACCAGTGAGAAGATGGGGCGAGTCAGCCAGGGCGCCAGGTGCTCCTACTCCTTTTTAATTGCCTTTTTCTTGATTTGGTGCTCAACCTGTTACTGGAGTCTTGAGAAAGATATTTCTACCAGTTCTTGTGGTTGTTTAGAGCTTCAATGTGGGGATGGGACCTGATGCTTCTCACTCCGTAATCTTGTTCGTGGCTGACTATGGCTGCTTTTGAATTTTGATAGGGATTAAACTTGTAGATCACTGTGTGTAATACTGACCTTTTTTTTTCATGGGTTGGCTCTGGGAATCGAACCTGGGTTTCCAGCATGACAGGCGAGAATTCTGCCACTAAGCCACTGTTGCCCATCCAATATTGACATCTTAATATGTAGTTTTGTGACCTACGAACATGAGATGTCTTGTAATTTATTTAGAGCTTCTTTAATTTCAGGAATGCTTTGTAGTTTTCAGTGCAGATGTCTTTTGTATCCTTGGTTAAATTTATTCCTAGATACTTTATTCTTCTGTTACTGTAAATGGAATTGTTTCTTTAATTTTCTCCCTTGGATTGTTCATTGCTAGTATATAGGAACACAAATTGTTGTGTGTTGATCTTGTATCTTGTCACTTTGCTAAATCATTTATTAGCTCTACTAGTTTTCCTGAGGATTTATTAATGTAACAGCTTTATTGAGATATAATTAATATACCATACATTTTACACATTTAAAGTATAAAAGTCATTGGTTTTTAGTGTACTCACAGATATGTGTTACTATTATCATAGTCAATTTCGGACATTTTCATCACCTCAGTAAGAAAACCTATATCCTGTAGCTATCACCACCCTATCACCTGACCACTTCTCTCAGCCTTCCCCCAACCCTCCACCCCCAGGTTTAAGCAACCACTAATCTAATTTCTGTCTCTATAGATTTCCCTGCTCTGGGCTTCATATGAGCGGAGTCATGTTGCCTTTGTGATTTACTTTTTAAGCTTAAATAATGTTTTCAGTGTTTATTCATGTTGTAGCGTGCATCAGTACTTCATTGATTTTTATAGTTACATAATACACCATTGCATGAATATACCACTTTTTATTCATCCATTCCTCTGTTGATGAACATGTGGTTGGTTTCCACCTTTTGGGAGTTATGAATAATGCTTCTGTAGGCATTCATGTTTAATGTTCTGTGTGGACATATGTTTGCATTTCTCTAGAGCAGCAGTAGAATTGCTAGGTCATATGGTAACTCTATGTTTAATCATTTGAGGTTTATGGAAAATCCTCCATAATCCCACAGGAAATGGACCATTTTACATTTCCACCAGCAGCATATGACGGTTCTGATTTCTCCACATCTTTTTTCTCTGACCTTTTGATTCTAGACATTTATGTGGATGTGATGTGGTATCTCATTGTAGTTCTGATTTGCATGTCCCTGATGACTAATGCGGTTGAGCATCTTTTCACACGTTTGTTGTCCATTTGCTTATCTTTGGAGAAATGCCTGTTCAGATCCTTTGCCTGTTTTTTAATTGCGCTATTTGTCTTTTTATTATGAAGTTGTGAGTTTATGGTTTCTGGATACAAGCCGCTTATCAGATATATGAGTTGCAGAGATTTTCTCCCATTTTCTGGGTTGTCTTTTCATTTTCTTGATAGTGTACTTCATAAGAACAAACTATTTTAATATTGATGAAGTCCAGTTTATCTAGTTTTTCTTTTGTTGCTCATGCTTTTGGTTTCATATCTAAGAATCCCTTGCTAACTGTAGGGTTATGAAGATTTACCTCTATATTTTCTTATTATTATTTTGGGTGAATGGTCCGGGAATTGAACCTGGTCTCCCACATGCAAGGCGAGCATTCTACCACTGAACCATCTGTGCACCCTAGATGGATTATTTTTGTATATTGATCTTGCAATTAGCAACCTTCCTGAATTTATTTTTAGTTCCAATAATTTTTTTAGTGAATTCCTTAGGATTTTCTGTATACAATAATATCATGTCATCTGTAAATAGAGACGGTTTTACTTCTTCCTTTCCGATCTGGATGGCTTTTATTTCTTTTTCTTGCTTCATTTCTCTACTGAGAACCTATGGTATGATGTTGAATAGAAGTGGTGTGAGCAGACATCCCTATCTTGTTCCTGCACTTAGGGGGAAAGCATTCAGTCTTTCACTATTAGGTATGATGTTAATTATGGGTTTTTCATAGATGTGCCTTATAAGATTGAGGAAATTCCTTCTATTCCTAGTTTATTGAGTGTGTTTTTCATGAAAGAATGTCAGATTTTGTCAAATGCTTTTTCTCTATCTATTGAAGTGATTGTGTGATTTTTGTTTTTTAATCTGTTGATATTATTTATTTCATTAATTGATTTTGCATGTTAAACCAACCTTGCATTCCTGGAATAAATTCCACTTGACATGGTATATAATTTTTTTTACATTGCTGAATTTGGTTTGCTAGTATTCTGTTGAAGTTTTTTGCACCCATATTATTCTAGTTTGCTAGCTGCCAGAATGCAACACACTAGAGACAGATTGGCTTTTAATAAAAGGGGATTTATTTCATTAGTTCTTCAGAGGAAAGGCAGCTAACTTTCAACTGAGGTTCTTTTTTACGTGGGAAGGCACAGGGTAATCTCTGCTGGCCTTCTCTCCAGGCCTCTGGGTTCCAACAACTTTCCCTGGGGTGATTTCTTTCTGCATCTCCAAAGGCCTGGGCTGAGCTGTGAGTGCTGAGATGAGATATGCTGAGCTGCTTGGGTTGTGCTACATTGAGCTCTTTCATTTAAACACCAGCCAATTAAATCAAACATCATTCATTGCAGCAGGCACACCTCTTAGCCAACTGCAGGTGTAATGAGCAACAGATGAGGTTCACATACCACTGGCTCATGTCCACAGCAACAGAACTAGGTACCTCCACCTGGCCAAGTTGACACCTGAACCTAACTACCACACATATTCATGAGAGATATCAGCCTGTAATTTTCTTTTCTTGTGATGTTTTTGTCTGGTTTCAATATCAGAATAATGCTGACCTCATAGGATGAGTTAAGAAGTGTTCTCGCCCTTCCATTTCTTTCTCGTCTTTTTTTTTTTTTTTTTGGAAGAGTTCATAAAGAATTGGTATTGGGATGAATGCGCTACTCTGTGATGATATTGTGAACCATTGATTGTATACTTTACACGGATTGTATGGTGTTTTAATATATCTAAATAAAACTGCTTAAAAAAGAATTGGTATTAATTTTTCTTTGACTGTTTTGTAGAATTCTGTGGTGAAGCCATTTGGGCCTGGGCTTTTCATTATGGATAATTGTTTTGGTTTGCTGAAGCTGCCAGAATACAACACACCAGAAATGGATTGGCTTTTTTTACAAAGGGGATTTATTAGGTTACAAATTTAAAATTCCAAGGCCATGAAAATGTCCAAATTAAGGTTTCAAAAGGGAGATACCTTCTCTGAGGGGAGATGTCGTCTCTGAAGAGAGGCTGCTGGCATCTAGGGTTTCTCTGACACATGGGAAGGTGCATGGCTAAGTTTACTGGTCCTTCTCTTCTGGGTTCTGGTTTCAGAATGGCTCTCTCAGCTCCTGTGGCTCCTTCTGGCTTCTCCTGGAACATTTTCTTTCTCTCAGCTCTCTCCAAAATGTCTCTACCTTTTATCCTCTCATAAGGGACCCGAGCAAAAGGATTAAGATCCTCCTTGACCTGAGTGAGTCATGTCTCCATGGAAGCAACCTAAACAGGAGGTCCGATCCATAATAGGTCTGTACCCACAGGGGTGGATTAAAAGAACATTGACTTTTCTGGGGTACATACCAGATTCAAACTAGCAGAGTAGTTTGCTTGTTTGTTTTTAACTTTTTTTATTGTGTAATGTAACATATATACAAAGCAAAGAAAGAAAAAAGCAATAGTTTTCAAAGCACTCTTCAACAAGTAGGTACAGGGCAGATCCCAGAGTTTGTCATGGGCTACCATACCATCATCTCAGATTTTTCCTTCTAGCTGTTCCAGAACATTGGATGCTAGAAGGAATATATATATTTTTTATCATCACAATTGACTTTTTTTGTTGTTTTTGAAAATAACATATATATAAAAAAAGCAATAAATTGCAAAGCAAAGCGCAATAATTAGTTGTAGAACAGATTTCCGAGTTCGTTATGGGTTTCAGTTATCCTATTTAAAATTTTTACTTCTAGCTGCTCCAAGATACTGGAGACTAGAAGAAATATCTGTATGATCATTCAACATTTTTAAATGCTAGATATGTTAAATCCTATCTTCTCTGTATAACTCCATCATCACCTTTGATCCTTCTTCCATTCTTTAGAGGTATTTGGGCTGGCCATTCTAACTTTTTCATATTGGAAGGGGCTGTCAATACTATGGGGTAGGGAGATACAACTAGCTAATGTTCTGAAGAGGCTGGCCTTTCTAGGTTCCAGGACCTAATTGGTTCAGGGACTCATCTGGAGGCTGTAGGTTTCTGGAAAGATACCCTAGTGCATGGAACTCTTGTAGAATCTTATATATTGTCCTAGGTGCTTTTTAGGATTGGCTGAATGGTTTTGGCTGGGGGTTGGCAAGTTATAATAGGTAGCAATGTTTAACTGAAGCTTGCATACGAGTGACCTCAGAGTAGCCTCTCAACTTCATTTGAACTCTCTTAGCCACTGATACCTTATTTATTACACTTCTTTTCCCCCTTTTGGTTAGGATTGCATTGTTGATCCCACAGTGCTAGGGCCCGATTCATCCCTGGGAGTCATCTCTCACGCCACCAGGGAGACTTTCACCCCTGGATGTCATGTCCCACATAGTGGGGGATGGCAGTGATTTCACTGGCAGAGTTGGGCTTAGAGAGACTGAGGCCTCATCTGAGCAATCAGAGAAATCCTCCAGAAGTAACTCTTAGGCTTACCTGTAGGTAAGTGTGCTGGTTTGAAAGGATGTACATACCCTAGAAAAGGCATGTTTTAATCCTAATCCCATTTTGTAAAGGCAGCTGTTTCTTCTAATCCCTATTCAATACTGTATGTTTGAAACTTTAATTAGATCATCTCCCTGGAAATGTATATCAATCAAGAGTGGTTGTTAAAATGGATTAGGTTGAGACATGTCTCCACCCATTCTAGGTGGGTCTTGATTACTTTTACTCTATAAAAGAGGAAAGTTTGGAGAAAGCAAGAGATTCAGAGAGAGCAAAGAAAAATGACATAGCCATGAGAAGCAGAGTACACTAGCCAGCGACCTTTGGAGATGAAGAAGAAAAATGCCTCCTGGAGAGCTTCATGGAAACAGGAAGCCAGGAGAGAAAGCTAACAGATGATGCCATGTTCACTATGTGCCTTTCCAGATGAAAGAGAAACCCTGACTGTGTTCATCAAGTGCCTTCTCACTTGAGACAGAAACCCTGAATTTCATTGGCCTTCTTGAACCAAGGTATCTTTCCCTGGATGCTTTAGATTGAACGTTTCTATAGACTTGTTTTACTTGGGACATTTTCTTGGCCTTAGATCTGTAAATTATCAGCTTATTAAATTCTCCCTTTTAAAAGCCATTCCATTTCTGGTATATTGCATTCTGGCAGCTAGCAAACTAGAATAGCAGGTTAAGCTTCTCCGCTACATAGATAAGCTTCATAAGATCAAGCCTCAAGATCAAGGGCTTTGCCTATTGATTTAGGTGTCCCTAATGTTTGACACAGTATCAGGGGTTTCCCTGGTGGTGAAGTTTAATAGTTCCATATTTTTCTCTCCCATCTCTCAAGGGACTTTGCCAATACTTTTGATTATCTGCTTAATATATTCTAGGCTGTATCCAGGCATTACATTAGGTTATGCAGGATTAAAAGCCCTCATTCTTATTCTGGCTCCCTGTGTTTCGATTGTGTTTTGATGAGCTATCCAGACAGGTTGAGTTAGATTATGTGCTACAGATAATTTAGGTTCCAGACAAAATAAATCTTTCTGCCTTTGGTCTCAAAGAGTAGGTGAGGTTCTGCAGTCTTTCATATCCCCATGTTCTGGATTACCTTAATCCCAAACCTGATCAGCTTTGTTCTGATCTGTAAATACCAGGTTATACATATATAAAACAGCCCCTCAAAATCCAGAAATAATAATTACCACTCTAGACTAAATGTGACTGCAATAGGAGGTTATGATCTAGACCCCTGTTTTCTTATAAGCATTTTCTAAAGGAGACCGTATGTCATGGTCAGGTTCATGTGTCAACCTGGCCAAGTAGTGTACCTGTTTGTCTGGTTGGGCAAGTGCTGGCCTGTCTGTTGCAATGAGGACATTTCATAGAATTAAATCATGATCATGTCAGCTGCATCCATAGCTGATTCCATTTGTAATCAGCCAAGGGGAGTGTCTTCTGCAATGAGTGATGCTTAATCTAATCACTGAAAGCCTTTTAAAAAAGGAGGATTCAGAAAAGACAGGCTCTCTTCCTGCTTTGGCTGGCTAGCCTCTCCTGTGGAGTTCGTCCAGACCCTCCATCAGAATCGTCAGCTTCACAGCCTGCCCTGCAGATTTTGGACTCTGCATTCCCACGGTTATGTGAGACACTTGTATAAATTTTATATTTGCGAATGTTTCTTGTTGATTCTGTTTCTCTAGAGAACCCTAACTAATACACACCTTATATAAAAATTAACTCAGAGTGGATCAAACACCTAAATATAAGAACTAACACCATAAAGTTTCTAGAAGAAAATGTAGGGAAACATCTTCAAGACCTAGTAATAGGAGGTAGCTTCCTCAACTTTACACCCAAAGCACAAGCAACAAAAGAAAAAAATAGATAAATGGAAACTCCTCAAAATCAAATGTTTCTGTACCTCAAAAGACTTTGTCAAAAAGATGAAGATGCAGCCAACTCAATGGGAGAAAATATTTGAAATTCACATATTGGACAAAAGTTTGATTTCCTGTATATACAAAGAAATCATACAACTCAACAACAAAAGAACAAACGATCCAGTTATAAAATGGCTAAAGATATGAATAGGCATTTTTCTGAAGGGCGAATACAGATTTGGTACTGGAGAGTGGGGTGCTGCTGCTGTTTGCAAATACCAAACATGTTGAAATGGCTTTTTAAGTGAATAAAGGGAAGATTTTGGAGGAACTGTGAAGAGAATGATGGAGAAGTCCTGGAGTGCTTGAAGAGACTGTTGGTGTAAACGGAACCACTGCCAATATGGATAAAGGGGGACACAAAAGGGACAAATTAGAGTTTGCAGAGTGAGAACCATGTAACCTCGGGTCTGAAGCCAAGAACCCTCAGCCAGTGGGCTCACCCGTATATATGGAGAGGGTGAGTTTACCCTGAAGGGAGAGGATGAGCCTCCCACCTCATTGCAGTCGAAGAGTCATGCAGCCTCAGGCCTTGGAGAAGGTACAGCATGCTCCTTGGGGGGCTGGGGAGACCCTGGCTGCCACCACATGGAGAGGTTAAGCGTGTGCCCTGGAAATGGCAGAAAGCCCAGGTGTGGCCCCGATGCCTGGAGAGAGTGAAGCCCAGAAAAAGGTGGTCTCCTCAATGTCCCCCGAGGTTGATTTGGAAAGAGGTGGTCCACTGCATAGGCCCTTGGAAAGGGTGAGACTGCCACTTTCTAAAGCTGAAGGATAAATGACTTTCAGACTTTGACATCCAATGGTCTTTGCCCTGCAGGTTTTCAGAGCTGTTTAGGTCTTCTGACCCGTGTTCCTTCCAGTTTCTCCCTATGGAAATGAAAACCTGTATCCTGTGAATGTCCTCCTTTGCATATTGGCTCCAGATAACTTGTTTTGAGATTCATAGGTCCACAGCCAGAAGATAATTTTTTGCACCTTAATATTGTTTAAGGTGATGTGTGTAGTTGCCAAGCTGACAAGGGGTGGACATGAGGTAGTTAGATTCAGTTGTCAACTTGGCCAGGTGAAGGTACCTAGTTCTCTTGCTGTAGATATGAGCCAATGGTACGTGAACCTCATCTGTTGCACTTTGTAGCTGCAGTTGGCTAAGAGGTGTGCCTGCTGTAATGAATGATGTTTGATTTAATTGGCTGGTGTTTAAATGAAAGAGTTCAACATATCACAACCCAGGCAGCTCAGCATACCTCATCTCAGCACTCGCAGCTCAGCCCAGGCCTTTGGAGATGCAGAAAGAAATCACCCCAGGGAAAGTTGTTGGAACCCAGAGGCCTGGAGAGAAGGCCAGCAGAGATCACCTGTTGGTGATCACGTGTGCCTTCCCACGTAAGAAAGAACCTCAGTTGAAAGTTAGCTGCCTTTCCTCTGAAGAACTAATGAATAAATCCCCTTTTATTAAAAGCCAATTCATCTCTGGTGTATTGCATTCCGACAGCTAGCAAACTACAACACCATACAATAATTGTTCTTTTGTTTCTGACTTATTTTGCCTTACCAAGTGTCCCACAGGTTCATTCAAAATGTTGCATGCCTCACAACTTCGCTCTTTTGTAACAGTACAATATTCGATCATATGTGTACACCATCGTTTGCGAGCCTACTTCTCAGTACATCCTTCAGCCACCTGCATTCATTAGGCTCAAACTAACACAGTATTTTTTATTACTAATTCAATCTCTGTTTTTTATAGGCCTAATCAATTTTCTGTTTCATCTTTAGTCAGTTTAGATAGTTTGTGCTTTTCTAGGAATTTTTCCTTTTCATCAGGGTTATCTTATTTGTTGATATAAAATTATTCATAGTATTCCTTTTTAATCCTTTTATTTCTCTAAGGTTAGTAGTAATTCTCCCTCTTTCATTTCTGTTTCTAGCAATTTGAATCTTCTGTCTTTTTCTTCGTCAGACCAGCTAAAGGTTTGTCTGTTTTGTTGATCCTTTCAATGAATCAGCTTTTGGTTTCATTGATTTTCTCTGTTCTTCTATTCTCTTTCTCACTGATTTCTGCTCTGTCTCTATTATTACCTTTCTTCTGCTTGCTGCAAGTTTATTTTGCTCTCTTTTTCCACAGTGTTAAGCTGGAAGGTTAGGTTATTGATTTGTATGTCTTTTTCCTTCTTAAAGTAGACTTTTACAGCTAAAAATTTCATGTAAGTTTTGGTATATTGCATCTTCGTTTTCATTCATTTCAAACCTGTTGATTTGTTTTTTGACCCTCTGTCTATTTAGGAGTGTGCTGCTTAGTTTCTCCTTGTTTGTGAAATTCCTAATTTATTCCCTATTATTAATTTCGTTATTGCATTGCGGCTGGAGAACAGATTTTTTAATTATTTCTATCCCTATAAATTTATTGAGTTTTGTTTTATTACCTGTTTGTTATATTCTGGAGAATGTTCCATGTGCACTTGAGAAGAGTGTATATTCTGCTGTTCTTGAGTCTTGTGTTCCTTAGATGTCTGTCAGGTCTTGTTAGTTTAGTGTTCTGTTTCCTTATTGACCTTCTGCATAGTTGTTTTATCCATTTTTTTTCTTTGTTAGTGGTCTTTTTTTTTAAATTAGTTCTTAAATTTAAAAAAATATTACAAGAAACACAAACATTCTTAACATATAATCATTCCGTTCTACATATATAATCAATAATTCACAATATCATCACATAGTTGCATATTCATCATCATCATTATTCCTTAGAGCATTTGCATCAATTCAGAAAAAGAAATAAAAAGACAACAGAAAAATAAAACGAAAACGGAAAAAATAATAATACATACCATACCCCTTACCCCTACCTTTCATTGGTCACTAGCATTTCAAACTAAATTTATTTTAACATTTGTTCCCCCTATTATTTATTTTTATTCCATATGTTCTACACGTCTGTTGACAAGGTAGATAAAAGGAGCATCAGACACAAGGTTTTCACAATCACACAGTCACATTGTTACAGCTGTATCATTATACAGTCATCCTCAAGAAACATGGCTACTGGAACACAGCTCTACATTTTCAGGCAGTTCTCTCCAGCCTCTCCATTACATCTTGGATAACAAGGTGATATCTATTTAATGCATAAGAATAACCTCCAGGATAACCTCTCGACTCTGTTTGGAATCTCTCAGCCATTGACACTTTGTCTCATTTCACTCTTCCCCCTTTTGGTCGAGAAGGTTTTCTCAATCCTTTGATGCTGGGTCTCAGCTCATTCTAGAGTTTTTCTCAATCCCTTGATGCTGAGGCTCAGCTCGTTCTAGGATTTCTGTCTAGGAAGGTCCACACCCCTGGGAGTCATGTCCCATGTAGACAGGGGTGGGTGGTGAGTTTGTTTGTTGTGTTGGCTGGAGAGAGAGGCCACATCTGAGCAACAAAAGAGGTTCTCTTGGGGGTGACTCTTAGGCCTAATTTTAAGTAGGCTTGACCTATCCTTTGTGGGGTTAAGTTTCATATGAACAAACCCCAAGACTGGGAGCTCAGCCTATAGCTTTGGTTGTCCACACTGCTTGTGAGAATATCAAGAATTCAACTTGG
>PVIY010046320.1:0-18542 GCA_004026745.1 Myrmecophaga tridactyla | reverse complement strand
AAGACCAGTCTTCTCCTTGGTTCCTTACTCTAGCTTCACGTTTTCTCTCCCTTCCTCCCTCCACACCTCTCTCCCAACTCTATTTCTTTTATTTCTCAAACACTTTGGACTTGATTTCTAACCTTCATCCTATTTCCCTAATGGGAAAACCGACAAACACTCTTATAAGCTCTTGCCCATTAGACACCTTCTCTTAACTCACCTTTACTCTTACCCTTCCCATCTTAACTAAATCCATCTTTAGATCATTGGTTCCAAAGAACTCAGCCCACCCTGCTTCCAATCAAGGCCTTTAAGGACTGCCCCCTTTCTGTCGACCTCCAGAGCTGCAAATCAGGTCCCATGCTCGGGAAACTCAGCCTTAGAAAGTTTCCTCCTTCAACACGGGGGGGCCTTTGCCTCCATTAATTGGAGAGAAAAGCTGCACATCTTTCTGAAATTGATCACACCAGTGTGTTTCAAAACTCTAAACCATAACCTTTCCTGTGCCCAAAGTAGATGGAACTCATTGATGAATGTTCTCTCCCTTTCCTCTTTATTTTTTCTCACTCCTCTGTCCCTCAAACATATCCTGTTTTTGCCCCAATCTCTTCTCTGAAATTGTTCCATAATTTCCTGATTCCCCACATTTTAAAATTCCAGTTATCCTTAATAAATTAGATTGGCTTCCATTTACAATTTAGGCCCAATTCCTTTCCCATGCTTGTTGCTCTCCCCTCCAAAACAAGTTTGAACCTTATTAGTTCCCCCACACTGGACTCTTTGTCCCCAGATTTGGCCTGGTGGCCTCTACCCCTCACTTGGGCTCACTGTTTTACAAGCAGATCAGTTTCCTACAAACCCTTCAAATTGTGCCACAGTCTATCCAATACTAGACTTCAACTCTTATAAACATGGCCTTCTTTTTCCTTTTCTTCACATAGGGCTCCAACTGCCACTTAGGGTTCCTGTCACACTTGGGCTCCCTTCTCAAAATGATTTCTAACTTTCCAATTCCCACCCCTTCAGCAGCACCATCTTTAAATATTCCAACTAGGTTTTCAGCTTTTTCTTGTATTTCAGTGTTTCTCAACCCTGGTTACATATCTGAAAAATCACCTGGGCCCTACCTTCAAAGATTCTAGTCTAATTGCCCTGGAATGGGGCCTCTGTATTATTATTTATTTTTAAAGCTCCCCAGGGTTTTTTTTTCTGATGTGCAGCTAGGGTTGAGAAACATTGCCATCCAAGAAGCCATTAGCCCTTATAATCATACTCCGTTAGTTGGTGACAGCCCTTTTTCTACTGAAAAGTGCTTTATCTCCTTCAGGGATTTCTTAGTCTTTCCTTCTTAGGTACTCTCCAGATATATCCAAGATACCTGCAACAACCTTTAAAATTTTCCTATCTAAATCACTCAATTCTCAGCCATTAGCCTTCTGTCCTCAATTCTCAGACTCTCTAGTTTCCCCACCCTCATTTCTTCCCTACATGCACAGTCCCCATTCTGCTGTTGTATTTTCCTTTCCCAAGTCTCTCCATGTGCATCTCTCTTTGCATTCCTTTCTCTCTTTTATCCCATCTTCTCTAACCGAGCCCCTCTGTACCTGAGGAGATGGAGGTGGTTATATATTTGGATGGTGCTGGATGTAAAAGATGTTACTTGTGGTAAAGAAGGCTACGTGTGCTGAGGATAGGTGGCAGGTATGAAAGAGGGTAGGATAGGTGCAGGAAAGCAAGGAACCTTCAGAAAAATCCACTGAAGGTGTATGCGAGATGGATTTTCTTTTCTGTTTTTATTTTTGGGTGATTCCACAGTGGGGGTTGGAAAGTGGGGTTGTCTCAGAGGGAACTCTCCAGAGTCCTTAGACTGAGCTGGGTCTAGGTGCCAAGTCCTTTGCAGGTGGAGCTCTGTAGAAGTTGAGCACTGGGACCATCATATAAGGATCTTCACCTACTGTGATGTTGAGAGACCTGAGTTCTGCTTACCCAGTGTGCTTACATGTAAAAACGAGGGGGTTGGGGCAGCTTAATTTGGGTTAGTTTCCTAAATGACAAAACCGGCTTGCTTGTCTCCAAGGCCCTCGCTTAGTGTGTTGGTAATTTGAGGGGCTTGGCAGTATGAGAGGCAGGCTGAGGGAGGAGCCAGCTGCCCTGCCAGGGCCTGGGCAGGAGTGAGGCCTTGGATTGTGCTCCTCCACTTTGGCCTGGGGGTGGGGTGGTGTGCGCAGGGTGTCTGGTTTCTTTGAGTTATGGCAGTCCTGTTTCCAAAGCAGGTTTCCCAGCCTTTTCTGGCTTGCCCCTTTCTGAAAGAAATTCTGGTAGAGCCCTAACTAGGGATTCCAATAAGAACCGGATGTTCTTCCCAGTTACTGTTCTTGGTGTTTTGTATCTACAGAGAGGGTTTCTGGCTGGGAGTTTAGCTCCCATCGAGTGGGGGTTGGGATTTCTAGTGTCCCTGGCTGCAGTGATGGAAGCTTAATTTTCTGGAAGAAATACATGCAGGGGAACTAGCAGTGTGTTTTGAAAACAAGGCTCTTCCTTTCCAGTCTCATTCTGATTGGTACATCCAAAATGTCATAGTTCTTTATGGTGGGGGAGGGAAGAAGACACAAGTGCAAGCCACCTCTATTATGATTTTTTTAACATGAGGTTTAAATCCAAGGAAATGAAAAAACAAAACAACAACAAGAACAAACCCAAAGAAAAGATTGTTGCATGGCCTTTCTCTCCCTGGATTTGCAGAGGCAGGGAGACAGTCTCTCTCTAGGGCTTGCTTTGTACCTTGTGACAACACAGTCTGTGGAGCAGAACTAGTTCTGGCTTGATATCCATATTATAATCAGTCTTTGTGCTGATGGACCTTCGGGAAAAGCAAGTGGTTCTATAGGTGTTTTTTTGAGGGGTGGGCAGGGCATAAGAGCACATTAGAGCTACTGTGAACATCTTCACTAAATGATTTTCTGGACAGTGGCATTTCTATTTCTACCCCAAAGAATTTGATTTTGGTTATTCACTAATTATTGGCACATTGGCTTGTTGAGTGAGGGGTGGTAGGGAAAGCCAGTTTTCCCAGGATATGCCTTCAAGGTCATCCCACAGAGTTAATCTTAACAGTTAGGAATTTCCCCAAATTGGAGGTATACTTCAGAAAGCAGTGTGGAATAATAATAACCTTTCCCCATTCTGCCAGGAATTCCAAATTTAGCTTTAGAGCTGCTCAGAAATATAAAAAAGGGGGCTGAAGGAGTAGGGTAGAGGGATGTTACAACTGTGCATTTCTAGAAAAAAAAAAGAGTAGTTCATCCCTTTTTGAAACAGTATGTAGTGTTGATTCACGTTGGTGCCATGATTCAGAAGGCTAATAATTGAAAGCTACAGATCAGAAATTATTGAGTAGGTGAGCAAGAATTTTGTTACTTGAAGTGAACAAAACAGGTCATTTCCTGTTAGCAGCAGAATACAAAGCTTGGTATAAAATAAGTCTTAAGAAACTTCCTAAACCTTTGATATTATATAAATAATGAAGTAATTCTGTCCTGCAAAGGGAGGCTGGAACTGGGTGATGAGCTTACTATACAAGCAAGATTTAGGTATTTACAATGTAAAATTAAGGTCTTATTTTAAAGCATAATTACCAAGTTATTCAACCATCTCTGGTGTAGCATATGTGGCTGTGCCTACCTTTGGTGGAAGATGTACTGATATCAGCTGTATAATAAAGAGAATCTTATGGAAAAGATAAGCAGAGTTCATTGGCACACATATTCTGGCTGTCACCATAAGTGTTTCATGTGGCAGATCAACCAAAACTCAGTTTTGTTTTTAATTTGTGATTCAGAATGGTGATATCATTTTCTTGGTAATTGTGCCTAGCAAGTTGACTCTCTGGAATGCAGAACAGCCCTAGTGAAATGATTTATGCCTGGCATCTGCCCAGGGCTGCTTTCTCACATGGAAGGGAAATGGAAATCAGCTTCCACAGTTGCACTAGACTGAAGGTGGCCATACCTCCCACCTTTCTTCCTATTTCTTTTCAGTTAAGTTTAATGGCAACCCTGATTGTTCCCCCTTTCCATAGGTATTAGTCATCAGAGACATTCTTAGTCTCAGAGTAAAAGCAGACTATGTGTGGGGAGTGAGGATTCTATGAGACAGGGCCTGAGAGGATTCTATGAGACAGGGCCTGAGACAAGAATGGGACAGAACAGGCTGAAAGAGGGAACAGAAGTAGAATACTGGGAATGTGGTTTTTGTGTCTTTTCACTGGTACCAAAAGGGCATTAATTACCAGAGCTATTTGATCCTCCTCTTACGGCTACTGGAAACCACAGAGAAAGGGTACAGACTTGAATGAGCTATGAAAGGCACTGATTCAAGTGAAATTTGATCAAAAGACTATCAAGGAGAATTTGAATTCAAGTATTTGTTGGATGTAGCTAAATGGAAATTAGCCTCAATATTACTTTTATATTAAATCTCTACTCTGTGTAGTAGACTGTATCATGCTTTGAGCAAACCAAATATAAATTACCTTCGAAGTCAACTGGAAGTAACTCTTCCTTTAAAAGGAGAGCCTTTACTTTATCAAGATATTTAAGGCTAATTCCTTTAAATAGTGAGCGCCCTAGAGATTTTAAAGTAGGATTTGAATTCTAAAAATTTGATTTACCATCACCATTTCCTAGGAATACTTCTGCTACATACATTGTCTGTGGATGAAGTTAAAATTTGCTAAGGATATTTCAGACAGCAATTTTAAATTAGGAGGTCAGTATGTGGTATCTCTGTAATAGTCACATATATCCTAAGGAGTATTTCTAAGGGCATGTCTGATAACAGTTGAGAAAATAAAAGGCACTAATAGATTGGCTCTACTCTCCCATCTCTCTTCTGAATTGACTTAGATACAGGATACCTGACACCTGTATCTCCAGCATGGTATATTTTTCTTCTCCAAAAGTTGAACCAGCCCAGCTGGGTGTTTGGGTTCAGTCTAATACATTTGCATCTCCATCTGCTTGATCTTTTCAGCCCATGGACTGAGCTTAAATCCTTTTAGTGATGGGACATTAAACCATGCTTACCCCCAATCCACCTCCCCCCACCCCCCAGAGTCGTGAGCAGGATATGAGGGAGGATTGGAAAAAGCTGGGCATTGGAGCTAGTTAGAAACAGGACTAAATTGAATATATGACCAGAGCTGGTGTGGATCTTGTGACAGGAAGACCTGTGTTTAGAAACCGCTTTCTCTTAAGTTTCTCCAGGATTCACTGTTTCTATTGAGGTTGGTGGCATTCTTGCCACAATACCATTATCATTTTGAACACTAAAGCCAATAGGAGAAGAGGGCGCCGTTGCTGGACAATTTCATCTCTCTTTCTTTAACTATTACATAAGTACTCATTTCTCTCCCCATCTCACTTGAGAAATGAAAATCAAATTTTTGAAAGCGAAGCAATTTGCCATTCACATAAAGTAACTAAAAACACCATCCATTGATGGATGGTGAAGATAATTATTGATTGTGATCTACTGTCTACTATTCTTATCCCAGACCTCAGCTGTTTCTCTTACTTGAACTGGAATTGGATCCCAAGGAGCCTGAAATACCCACCTCTCCCTCCACTGACATACACATTTGGTTTCTTGTGCAGACTTTGTGAGGGAGGAGGAAAAAGTCTCCAGGATCTTTGTGTGTGTGTTAGAGAGGCGAACTAAATGATTTGTTATTATGGCAGAGACTTCTTGCATTATTTGAAGGGGAGAGAGATCAGGAAACTAAAAACCCTAGCTTGTACATTACTGCCAGACCACAGGACAGGTCCCAGGGATTATTTCTAGGAAGACAAAGGGAATTCCAGATCTAAAAACAAAAAACAAAAAACCACCAATAATTCACCTTTTTTTTTGGGGGGGGGGAGGTAGCTGCATAGGCAGGGAAATGAATAATTCACCTTATTTTGACCTTTTCAGTGGGTGGCCTCTTTGCTTCTGCCATTTGCAATAAAAATTAGTTAAGAATCAACTAATGGGTTGGGAATGCAGGGCAGGGGTGGGATGGTGCTCTCCCATCTAAAGACTATTAGAGGAATAATTCCTAAGGATTTATGAGTCTGAAGTAAAATGAGTTGGCACCATAACTGTAGAATTGCAAGTGTCCTTGGTAATTTGATTGTCTTGTGAATCCAAGCAACTATCCTGCTATACAAAGATACATCTCATCCGTCTGCACCAAAGGGGGTAGATAAGAATAAGCAAGCAGGCTTTCTCTAGTGGCCCAGCCTCCCTGGTGTCCTGTAGGAACCTTAAAACAGGCAAGAGTGGTCAGGAGGGAATAAAAAGGGAATCTTATGTAGGGTCTGTGTGTGCTTTTGCTTGGGAAAAGCCCCCCCGTCTTATTTTTTCCTGCCTGGGCACTCTTATCATTGTGTTCCTGGACATATTGGAAGAGGGAATCATAATAGTTCGTTGTTCCCAGAAGAAAATACCTCTGTCTTTGAAAACAGTTAGTAGCATAGCTCTCTGTCATGCTCCTCTCTTAACAGCTGAGGTGAGGTGAAAACTGGGGAAGGGTGAGGATGCTCTTAAGTTTTCCAGAGGAGGCAAGGGGAGGGGCATCACCTCTAAATGTTGCCCCTGTTCAAGGTCCTTGAACACTTCCCTGAGAATTCCATTTCCCAAAGAAATTTCAGGTATACAGTTGAAACCCTTTAGAGAACAGGTCCTAGGAGCTGAGCTAGGGTCATGAGGGATTTGGGGTTTTTGTTTCAGTTGGAGTGCCAATACTGGTCTCCTAGTACTGAATGTCTAAGTGGATTGTCCCTTTGGTTATTCTGCCATGGCCATGTTAGGTGTGCGTTGAGTTCTGTCACTCTCAGCATAAGTGAAGAGCCCAAATCTGGCATTCCATACCATATAAAGCAAAGGACAATGTGAAGAATGGTGCCTCACCACTTTATACCTGGCTCTCTAGAAAAAAAGCTCTGACTTATTGTCATTGCTGATTTTTGTGGTGTAAGTACTCCCCCACTGGCTAAGTCAGGGCACCAACTTATCATTAAACATAAAGTTGGGAAGAGATGTGCACAGTCGAGTGAGCTGGCTTCAGCATATCCCTGTGGACCCTTGCATATATCTTATCCTGTGCATCCCAGTAGCTGTGTTGGGGCCATGGGACAGGCCTATTGCTGAATCATGGTGCACAAGCACAGACAATTTACCTCTTCCTTCTTTACTTGCCCTTTGACTAGGGAGAGCTACATGTCAGCATTAGGAACCACTAAATTGGGATCAAAGGCAGCAATGGAGCAGATTTGGAGTCCTGTTGGGTCCACCTAGTCATGGTGCCGTCTAAGAACACAAACCTGGAAGTGACAGGAAGCCCCTTTCAGCCTTTCACTCTCTATAACCCATCTGATAACTGGTTTCTTTACTCAAGTCATGCATGTATACCTCTTCCCAGCAATCCCCTACTTACACCCTACACATCTGAGCTGTCTTTTCTGATCACATCAATAATTACCTAAACTACGCCCAGGTCAGATTCTAGCAAAGAAAGGCAAGGAGGGCCAGCATTTGGTGGCATGCCAGCGATATATAATACTTGATATACTATAGTACATTTCTGCTCTGGGAACCAAATCCCTAGGTTTCATTCAATTTTTGACCCTAGAGGGATTAGAGTAAGTGATTTCTTATCTGGTTTCTTCACTTAGATAGGGTATGACCATCACTGGGAATATGGCCTTTGGAGTTCCTCAGGGAGATGGTACCCAGCCCTAAGACGTCCTCCAGCTTAGTGATTGTGTAGACTTTGTGATTCTGCTGCATAGGTTGTTGAGCCACAACTGGGATAAGGAAAGGGGCTGGGGGGAGGGGAGGTTATGCTTAGTGAGCAGGCCAAGATCTGGTTCCTCCCAAAGTCTGCCCCTCACTGGATATTTGTTTGATGATTTTGACAAGTGCTCCTCTGATCACACATACCCAGTTGGACTCCTTTGGCCTTTCCACTGTAGAATGGTAGGTTCCTGCCCATAAGTGGTCAAGAGTAGTTCTGGAGGCTGAAGTGGAAGGAATTAGGGCAGTGGTGTAATCTTAGAAAAATACTTGCTTAGGTTAGGGACACCCAAGAAAAGGTTTGGGGTGGGATGCAGAGTTAAATCTTCATCTTAGTGTTTACTGTCTTATCTCCTTTGTGTTTGCAGTAGTATTTTGCCTTTGAGTAACTGTCCCCAGCTCCAGTGCTGCAGGCACATTGTTCCAGGGCCTCTGTGGTGCTCCTGATGCCCCTCACCCACTGTCGAAGATCCCCGGTGGGCGAGGGGGCGGCAGGGATCCTTCTCTCTCAGCTCTAATATATAAGGTAAGGAGGGCTCTGGAGTGGAAGGCTTGGGTTTCACCACACTAAGGCTTTCAATGCACCAGTGAGCTGCTGCTCAAGGGCAGTAATCACTTTCTTTAGTTCTTTAGTCTTTTGATTCTTAGGCTGGGCCAGTGGGGGTCTGGGTTTGGGAAGGACTCTCAACTGAGGCTAGGTAGCTTTTGGGGAATATCAGAGGGAGGATATCAGCACTAAGTGAACACTCTGCTATCCTCTCAGCTTGCTGGTTAGCACTTCAGAAGTGCAGTTTCAGGGTTCTAAGTAGGAGTGGTGCAAGAGCTCTTTCTGGTACTTGCCCACAGTGTCTCTTGAAAAATACCAAGGGCCAAGGGAACAGATTCCCACTGTCCTCAACTCTTGGGCATTCTTCTTTGTCTGATGCTGAAGTGTGGGGGTGGGAAAGAGGAGAGGGGGCAATCACCTATCTCCCTGGTAGCATAGGGCATGGCCCAGTAACTTTGGAAAACTTTGGGAACCTATTGCAACATCTTTCCTTTTTTACCCCAAGAGTGGTCTGGTTTCCTACATGTAAGTTTGAAATTATTTCAAAATAAAAATCTAAAAAAAAAACCCGAGTGATCTGGCCTGGACAGGCATGCATTTGCTGCCTTTTAATCTGCTGTGATTGAGCCCTAGAAGTTGGTTTAGCTTATCTCCTAAGATGCATTGAGAGGTAGCAGGGCAGCCAAGCTCTGGTATCTTGAGACTGTGCCCAGCTGAGATAACATGGACCTTGAAGTTCTCCTGGAATCAGGATTTAGTTAATCTGGGTCACAGCAAAACCCTCAAACATTATTTATTTTTGATGACTGTCTTTCAGAAAGAGCAAAGAAACAGCATGGTGGTGGGAAAAAAAGCATGGGCTTGAATCTCAACACACTGCCATTTACTAGTTTTGGATTCATGTTCTGGGCCTTAGTACTTCTAATTTAAAATGGAGATATTAATGCCTGCTTCAGGTGCTTGTTGTGGCAATTGAGGTAATGTATGGAAAAGCACCTCGCACAGTTCTTGGCACCTGGTGAAAATTTCCCATCCTGTCACACTGGCTTTTAGTTGACATCAACTGGTTCAAATGCCTGATGAGTGATGGCTCCATTTAGCATCTTCTCTGTCCCATGCTACCCTGAGATAGGGCCATGAGGATTCCCAGCACTACCTAAGTTAAGGAATGTATGATGTGGCCAGAAGCATTAAGTAATCTAGTTTTCTGCCCTGATTTCCTTTACAGGACGAGAAGCTCACTGTGACCCAGGACCTCCCTGTGAACGATGGAAAACCTCACATCGTCCACTTCCAGTATGAGGTCACCGAGGTGAAGGTCTCTTCCTGGGATGCAGTTCTGTCCAGCCAGAGCCTGTTTGTAGAAATCCCAGATGGATTATTAGCTGATGGGAGCAAAGAAGGGTAAGGAGCAAGAGTACTGAGGAAGGGTAATAGCAAATGGGGAGGGAGGTTCTGTTCTAGAGAAGGATATATGCTTATTGGGGATAAGAGACAGGAGTTGGGGAGTCTGTGCCATTTCCTAAGCTCTAGGCTTCTCAAGCAGACCATTTTGTAATGTATTATTTTTAGCCAGCAAAAGTCATCCTTTAGGCTATAATTAAAGTAGATCATTATCCCATTAACCAAATCCCTTCCAGTTAATTGCCCTATGGTTCACTCTTCTCAGCAGACATGACATCCCCTGTGAACCATCATACAATGGTGAAGTTCAGAAGGCCAGGAAATTGAGAGATTTAGAGTGGGATTTCATTGGATTGGGAAAGACTCAGGCCAAGCAGCAGGTATATAAGAACAGTCCTGAGGGGAGGAACTTATCTTGAGTAGACCCACCCTCTTTAGGAAATTCTTTGGGGTCCAGAGTCCCTCTGAGTGGCAGGTTATTTCAAACCTTGGCATTCTTGGAGTATCCCTAAAGAAATGAGTTCTCTTCCTCGGCCCCAGACTGTATCTTGTGAACTGCATATGTTAAGTTGATTAGTGTTAATTTCAGATGTAGAACCCCAGTTTCAGGAAGAGATAATTCAGTAATATTTTTCTTAGGGATTGTGGCTTATTATTATCTGAACTTGGGGCTTTTGAAATAGGAACCTTTTCCCTGTAGCTTCTGTCTATATAATGTTGGCTGTAAGCCTCAAAAAAGCCTTTTTTTGGGGGGTGGTGGGATGAGGATTGGGGTAGTGCTGGGGGTGTGAGGGAGGGAAGTCCAGTAAGGTGGTGGTGGGCCTGAGTAGTTTTCTTTGCATTTTGCAGATTATTAGCACTGTTAGAGTTTGCTGAAGAGAAGATGAAAGTGAACTATGTCTTCATCTGCTTCAGGAAGGGCCGGGAAGACAGAGGTGAGAGATCAAAACAACCTAAGACCTACTACCCAAACAATGGGGACTGGAGAGGAGAAAAAGGGGGCTTCTGTACAGTAAGATGGGACTCTGGGTTTGCCTTATAAACTCCAGGATGTCACAGAAGTGTGGTGGGGTGGAGGTGGGGGTGGGGGTGCCTGCCCTAAGGGTTAGAAAAGCCTATTGTATATTTGTTCCATCTTTGCGTTAGGTTTTCCCTTGATTTTGAACCTATGCCTGTGTTCCTCATCAGAATCCTTTGTACACCATATCTTTTGCAGCTCCACTCCTGAAGACCTTCAGCTTCTTGGGCTTTGAGATTGTGCATCCAGGCCATCCCTGTGTCCCCTCTCGGCCAGATGTGATGTTCATGGTTTACCCCCTGGACCAGAACTTGTCCGATGAGGACTAATGGTCATGAAGGATGCTTTGCCCAAGAGCCACAGTGGGGGAAGAGGGGAAGGTCAGGCAGCCCTGGGTTGGAAGAGGGGGCTCCTTGATGTCTAGGGAAAGACACTAGGGGCTCAGGGTGAGGGTTGCCTATTGTGTTCTCGGAGTTGACTCGTTGAAATTGTTTTCCATAAAGAACATTATAAACATATTATTCACATGTAATCACCAATAGTAAATGAAGATGTTTATGAACTGGCATTAGAAGCTTTTTAAACTGCGCTGTGTGATGTGCTCTATCTAGCCTAGGGGAGGTCACTGCCTAGAGGGAGGGGCTGTCTGGGTCCAGGGGCAAGGCCTGAAGGGCTGGTGGACAGCACTGTCAGGCTCAGGTTCCCCTGCTATTGGGATTTCTTGTTTTTTAAGTCTTTGGTATTATTTTTTTTTCCTTGCTTCCTATCACCCCAGGAGCTCCTGGGTATAGGCTTTGTAGCCGCTGGGCAGTGTCCTTGAGTTTTTGACACTCCACCTGGGCTTCTCTGTGCATTTGTGTCTGGCCTGGAGTAAGCAGGTCTGACCCCTCCTCCTTTACAGCTTAGTATTATTCTGATATTTTGTTAAGCTGGTTTAATCCGTTTAATGTTATCTAAGCATTTTAAATAGGGGCATTCAAATTCACTCCCATCACCAGAGCTTTGGGGGGGCACCTGGGCCTTAAAAAAATACTAGCCAAATTCCAATTCTCAAACCACTGCCAGAAGTTCTTGCTCCTGGTAGCAGGCCCAGACCCCAACATCTCCTTCCTAGAGTCAGAGCAGAGAGTAGGAGGAATAGCAACTCAGGGCCTGGGGTTTGTGGGAGAATCTATTCTTAGGGTCTGGATACCTCTGGCTGAGCATAGTGAACTTCCTCCCTTTCCTAACAGGTTCTGAGTAATGCCTGAGACCCTCCCTGTTCCACAGGGTCTAGGGGTGGGACTGGGTGTACAGAAGTGGCCTGCCCTTTTCTGTTTTCACTTAACAGCTTGTTTTAAGTGGGGAGGAAGTGGGGAGAGATCTAGGAACGGGGAGAGATCTAGAGTTGGTGAGGGGGGTAGGGGGTGTCAGGGAGGCAAGTGTGTTGTGTTACTGTGTCAATAAACTGATTTAAAGTTGTGGTTGATTTGTTCTTTATTCCTTTCCCAGGACCACCTTGCTACCACTATTGTCTTTTGAATCCAGAGTCTAACCTAGTAGGGGTGTTGTACATGCTCCTCAGGACAAAAACAGCAGTGCAGCAGAGTAAACTGGCCAGGGTCTCTGGAGTCACATTACACTGAAAATACAGGGTTGCTAAAGAGTCTGGGACATACCTACACAGCCCCCTGGAGAGATGGGTGTGCACATGCCAGCTTAATTCAGAATAGAGGCTGTACCCAGGATCCAAGTTGTTCTTAGTTTTTCCTGTTATATGAAGGCTGTGTCCTAAAACTGGATTTTGGCTTTTGCATGGCACTGCCAGACATTCCCATTCCTGGAGTTCTCTGAAAGAAGCATACACCCTCCCTAGATAGTTTTTTCCTTTTGAGCCCAGTGCCCTAAGGTGTGGTATTTCTCCCATTCTCCTTGCCCCCACCAGCCTGACGAAGACACACTCAGTGGCACTGTTGCGACTAGGATTCCATCTTCACCTATGTTTTCTTTTTAACTTTTCAAGGGCTAACTAGCATTTTTTTCCTACTCTTTTTTTTTCCAAGTGAAATGCTGAATAGGTTCTTCCACATCCTATAGTTTTGCAGCTGTCTACTGTTAAAGCTGTGGCTGTCAGTTTCTTTAAGGGTTTTGGACATATTTTCATATTCTTGGAGCTTACTTGTGTTTCTACCGTAAGTCATCAACCTTGGACTCTACTTGACAGTCATTCAAAGAAGTGAGTGTAACTCTCCCTGCCCCAAGTATTATTAGATAGCAGGTCTGGGCCTAGAGAAATTCACAGTTGAAATCAGAAGGGCTTGAAGATGTCTACTACTGAGCAGAGGTCCCTTAGAAGCAGACTAAAACCAGTGACTAAAAATAGGTAACTACAGTGCGATCTTAGCAGAGATCCATGTAAATACCAATGGCCAAAATTATGTAGGTAGTTTAGGATCCATTATGTTAAACTCAAGCCCAAGGAATCTGTAAGACGGATAAAGGAACATGACAAAACAGTCCTTTCTTCCCCAAAGCAGAGTATATGGGAAACACACCTGAAATTCTGCTGCCATCTGTTGGCGGTTCCTCTTCAATATAGCCAGAGTTGGAATAGCTGAATTGAAAACCAAGGCACTCTGGCAAGATTTCTCTTTTAAAAGGAAAACTTTTGCTATTGAAGACCATTGCCAGGAAAGAAATTAGGGCACTTAAAAGCTACACACTGATTTTAAAAAACCGCTTACAAGTTTTTGGTGCTGTGGCGTATAAGGGGGTAAGATATGATGTGAAAGGCAAACTAAGTCTAAGTTTAAGAACAGGGACATTAAAAACTTTATTCAATAAATATAACAAATAATTTAAAAATATACTTCAATTCCAAAGCCAATTAAGAAAAGGGAGAGAAAGGGCCAAAGGAGGAGAAGAGAAAAGAGGAAGAGAAAGTTAAAAAGGCAAAACAATAGTTTGATTGGGTTGGCTACCCACCCTTTGAAATTCTGATTAAATGCTCTTGACCCATAAACCTTTAGCCCTTGTTCTGATGGGGTAGCCAGAAGTCCACCAGCCAGGAATGCTTCTCTGGACTTTGGGATCAGAGCTCTCTGGAGGCTGGAATCTGTGGGGAGGGTTGGGGATAGTTTCCCACTCATGCCAAAACCCATTCATTCTGATTCATAGGTTTCAATAATGCAAGTTCGTAGGCAGAGAGTCTCAGCTGCATAGTTTTACAGGTGAGTGTTCAAAGCCAGGGCCACCAGGAGGCAATTCCAGAGTGCCCAGGGATCCAAAGCCACTTTGGTGAATGGGAACTTCAGGGTGAAGAGAGGAGAGGCCAGGGCACAGGATAAACATCCTGGGCTAAGCTAGTGTCCAGGCCAGAAAACAATGCTGGATAGAAAAGGCTGTAGGGAAGGTCGTCTGGACACTGGATTTGACAGCTTGCCATCAGTCAGGGAAGGTGAAGCTGAGGAGGCATATGGAACAGGGCCAGGAAGATTAGGAAAGCTGAAGGAGAATGGAAAATTTGGGAAGAAGGGGGAGGCAGCTCAGCAGCAAACTTCAGGAGAAATAACCAGCAGCCCTCACAGATTTGTGATTGTCTCTTTAAAAGATTTATTTTTCTCTTCTTGCCTAAATGTACAAAGGCAAAAAGAGTACAGTTTGTATATATATATATATATATATTTATATTTATATATATATATAAAAAAGAAACAAGGAACTTGGTAATGTACACTTTACAGAAGGGAAGAATCAGGAAGACTGAAATTAAATCCAACAGAACAACGCCAATGGAACAAAAAATATCAACAGCAACACTGCCCCTCCAGCCCGGGCCTCCAGCTCGCCCCAATCTGCTCCCAATGAGGGGCTAGAGCACCAAGGCAAGCGGGTGGGCTGGGGCAGGAGGGGCTGGGGACAGGGTCTGGGAAGGGTTCAATCTTGGGAGGGGACCATGGCAGGGGATCATCGGAAAGCTTCCTGGGATGCCCAAGTAATTAATCAAATAACAAAGGCCCAGAATTATGGGGCCAACTAGCTGCCCATTTGAATCTTGGAAGTGGAGGGGGGCTTCAGAGTAGACATTGGAATAGTGATACGATATATGGGGTAATAAGGGACATTAGTTGCCTCAAAGTTCATATATGATAACTTTTTAGCCCTTCTGATAGTTAACTCCCAACTCTCTAAGCCAAGTCTTCCCATCTCCACCTTAGAGCCTGAAGAGAAGAGATTCAAGAATCACCCTTTGTTTCATGGGGTGTCCTCTTACCCTCCTGTGGTCCTCTGACTTTGGGATTTGCAGAGAAGGTAGGGCAAGAGAAGGAAACTTTTTAAGTGTCCAAGGCAGGGAAAGGGGATAAAGGGAGTTGGCACACCTTAAATGAGGAAGAAATAGATGTGAGTCATAAAGTGCAGCTTTCCTCCCATCCTTAGCTATCTTATCTGGGGATGAGGCTCCCATTCCCTTTCCCTCCTCTAGGGGTAGCCCCAACCCATGAGCTATAACTACGAAGGTCTGAGCAAGGGTGGCTCAGAGCCTTTGGTCTGATAGTTGAGGCCCTCAGCAGCAAAGTTTTCAGCTCTTGCCCCTGGAGTGAGATGGGGATCTTTGTTCAGTGCCTCATCCCTCTGAATAGGTCATGGGTGCCACATGTACTCCTCACCTCTGTCTGTCCTTGCCAAGAAGGCTGGAGGGAGATAGCACTTGTCAAGGGTCTCCATTTCCTCTATAGCTGCTGCTGTTTTGTATTATTTCAGGGAGGGAAGATTGGTTCTGGCAAGGATCAGAGACCAGGAAAAGGGAGTGTCATTCTGCCATTTTTGCTTTCATCTGCTCTTCTGAGCACCTCCTACTTTTCAAGGGAGAGCTAGATATAAGAATCAAAGAGCCAAATGTTTTTTTAAGGGGGAGAAAAAAAAAAAGAAAAGCTGTTCCCTTCCATAGAACTCAAGGCTGCCCTGCTAATACAGAAGCTTCCTCCTCTTTGTGTTACAGAACGAAGTGGAAAGGGCAGGAATGTGGGGCCATGCCTGCCCAATGGGAAAGAAAATTACTCCAAACAGTTTCTTTACAATATGTACACAGCACACTGTAGGCCAGTGCCACAGATACAGAACACACAACAATATTTAAAAACAACAGGAACAGAGATGGGCCTTTGGCCCCACCCCATGGGAACTTGGGAGGGAATAATCAGGTTGAAATTCAGGCATCCCTGTGGTGGTGGTGACTCAGGTTAGATGGGGTGAAGGTGTTCACACCAGTTACTTCCATGGATGAAACGGAAATCGCCGCTCAGAGCACTGCCCACTGGGACAGCAGGTGGCAGAGGGAATGACGAGTGAAATAGAGGCTGCTTGAGGGTAAGCCAAGAGGTCTAAACAGTGGGATTTTTTTTTTTTCCTCTCAAAACCTAACTTGAACAAAAACAAGAACATGGTAACCTAGAGGAAAGGTCTGTAGTCAGAGGTGGCTCGTTTGGGCAAATGACCCTATGTCCCCACACTGACCTCAGCCTATCTATACCCCTAGACATAGATACTAGTCCAGGCTCCTTGGAAACCAAACTCTACTGGGCATTGTGCTTAACGGCCTTCTACTCTCCCTCCCCCCATTCTCCAAACTAAGTCAGAGCAAAGTACCTCCCTTTAAACTTCCACTTTCGGCACTCTGGTCCCAAATGCTGTTCTCTAGCCTAGGCTAGTGTTGGTCAGTCTTTCTCTCTCTTAATCCAGAGGCTCAAGTAAAGATAGAAGTAAACAAAGGGATGATCCCCTCAAAGTAAGAGCAAGAGCTCCCCACACCTTTGGGAAGAAGTGACTCTAATAAAACTACCAAATCATTGTCACTTTCCAAGTCAAAAGAGCATAAAGCTTGGACAGGGAGACTGCATTTCTAAGGAATCTAGGGAAGTGTCTGCTGCCTCAAAGCACAGCTCTGCTGAGGATACTCTGTGGCTTTGGATGTATTATCCCAGGATCTAAGGAACAAATAACCTCCCATGGCTGGTGGCCCCTAAAACCAAACCATCTGTGTTATATATAAACACAGCTTATATTGGCACAAACAGAGGTTATAGATTGCGTTATATAAATGTAGTTGTAGACAGAGGAACTTGGGCTGTATATATTTGTGGACTTAAACTCAGATGGCTGAACGGACAGGACATCTCTAAGAACTGCTGGGTGTTCCCAGGACCTGCTTCCTGGGCCTTGCCCTCAGGTGACTTGGCAGACTTCAAAGCTCCCCATGTGAGAGGAATATTATTTTATCTGCCTGAGTCTTAAGAGCAGTGGAAAAGAAGAGGAGAGATCAGTTTGGGCCCTCCCCACCCCACCCCACCCCTGCCGGGAAAGGCACCAAAGGGTAAGGAGGGAGAAGAGAAAAGGGCAAGGAATTGAGGGATAGGAAGCAGCAGAGCTTAATGGGGATGCAGGTTCTACTTCACAGACTCCATTCATGCTCCAGCTCCAGCTTACTCCCATATTCCTGGGAGTCCTGTGCTGGGCTTGGGACCCCTGCCTTCTGCCTGACAGGAGCTCAAGGCCCTTGTGGGGCAAATGCTTTGGGTCTTTTTTTCCAGGCTAGGCTCTGAGCAATTATATGTGCTCATGTGAGAGGGAGAAGTCTTCATGTCTGAAGACCATGTTTTCACAATTATGGGAAAACAGTCTCCAATTTCTTTCCTGAGATTCTAATTCCTCCACGTGCTGCCAGTGCCAAAGGCCCAAAATGCTGGGGAGATACAGGATCTGCTGGGTGGTAATGACAGTGAGAAGGGGTATGGCTGCTGTGCTGTCTTCAGACCTTACCCAGTGCTTAGGGGTCCCTCCCTGGGGGGTTGGTACTGTTCCGGCAACTGACAGGGGCTTAGGCAACAGAGCAGTGACTTCTCTGTGCTGAGGCCATTTTCCCCTAGTAGCTCCGTGCCTTCATCTCTAGAGAGGCCACAACAGTCACAACTGTGGCCAAGAGAATAAATATTTTTGCTATGTACCAGCTCTCCATCTCCTGAGGAAGAGGGAGGGGTGGGGAGTCCGGAGATCTGGTGGAGGAGAGACAGCCAAGGGTCTGCCTTCAGTCATGATGGAAACGGCAAACAAGATGATCAACACCATTTAACTGATGTCTAAATGGCACCTCCAGCACCTCCTTGGGTGAGCCAATCCGGGCCGGTGAAGCTGACTTTATCCGGGCACTTGTGTTCTGCAAGGGAAACATGGACAGATAACCAGGCACTCAGCTTGCTGGCAAAACAACCACAAGGTGACGTGCCAAGAAAATAAACTGTGGGGGAGACCAGTATGGCCCCTAGGAGACATCTGTGCTCCACAGGTCCTCTCAGATGCACATGGCTTTGTGGGACATTCTGGTATTAGGCTTGGCTGAGTTCTACCATTCATTCTACTGAGCCATCCCGCCACCTGAGTGCCAGGGGTTCTGTAATCCAGGTATGGCACATCGCTGCTCTATATATTGTCCCAAATTAACAACGGTTACTTACCATTCTCACCTTCGGGGGGGTGGGTAGAGTGAGGGAGTTGAGCCTTGCTGGCTGGCAACAATGGCTGTAGAAGAAAGCCCTAAGTGGGGAGAAGAACATATTAATGTAGTGCTCCCAGGGCTCTCCTACTGAGTACTTTCCCTTTACTAGGGTATTAGGAAGGTGTGTATTGGAATTTCTTCTTAAATTTCTAGCTCTCTTGAGTTTTGGAAACTGAGAGAAAAAAAAAAAAAATCTGATATTTGGCCAGATACAGTGGCTAGGGATA
>PVIY010046319.1:0-18545 GCA_004026745.1 Myrmecophaga tridactyla | reverse complement strand
CTTCTCTCTTCTGTCTTGAATTTTCTGATTCCAGGATTTCATGTCTCCTTCATTGGTTTATTCTCTCATTTGGGAGAGCTCATCCTCGAGATTTTGAATTTCTGGAAAATATTTTAGTATACCTGCAAACTTGCTATTATGTATTTGATAATTTTATCTTCTCTGTTTTCTTTTTAAAAAGTATTACGTTTTTCAGAAACGCTTATCATTTAGATGCTGCTTATCCTAGATGGAGCTTCTGTTTTTCTTACCTTTTTTCTTCATATTTTCTATTTGTCCTTGTTTTCTATGTAAAGACTGATTTTCTCAAATTTATTTTTCAAACTTTCATTTACATTTTTTAATTTCTATTAGTCTATGTTTAATTTTCAAGTTGTCTTTCTTGTTTTTTAAATGTCCTTTTAAAAAAAAGTATATTCCTTTCTTGTTCTCTCATCTCTTTTACAACATTAAACTTAAGTCATAGAAGTTTTCTCCTACTACCTGCATTGGTCTTCTCTTTCCATGTTCCTTTTTCCCATTTTGGCCATCTTTCATATTAGATGCCCACTTCAAATGTCTATGATCCTTGATTCTCTATTTGAATTTCTGTGAGGTGAGAATTTGACTGGAAGTTCTGTGTGCTTGACAGAATTTGTCAACTGGTGATCTGCCATTGGAGTCATCAGGCTGAACCTAGCTCTTTTATGGAACCTCCAAAGTCAGGATCCTGGTGCCAATTTTCCAAAAGGGGAATCCCTCCATCCTCTGCCTAGAGGTAGGGTTGGAGCCCACCGCTAGAGATCAGTGTGCAGTGTGGGGGGAGCTAGCAGGGTGCTCAGTTAATGCCCCTGTTGCATCACGATGCCTTACTTCACTCTGGCGACGCCTCTGGACGTGAGTCCAGAGCCTCATGGTTCAGGCGGTCCACAGGGAAAACATTCATCTTTTGCCTGGATCATCTGGTATTCGCCTGGGCCCGCTGGAAGTCGTGGATGAGGTCCTGGAGCTTCTGATGTGGTACTTCCATAGAGGAGGGTTTGGTAGGCATAAGACAGACTTTAATACATGAATGGAAAATTTTTAAGACAAATGCTACCAGAGGAAAAGGAAGACCCAGAGACCAGGTCACTTGGATTTTCCTTCCTTTCTTCTTTCATTCCCCAAATAACTATTTATTGATTATTTAATTTGCACTATAGTAGATATTAGGAATGCAATGATGCTCAAGAAGCCAGCCACAGTTCTTACACTCATGGTACTTACAGACAAGCCAGGAGAAAATGAAAAAAAAAATCACATAATTAATTACATTACATTTTTATTAAATCCTATAGAGTAACAGAGAGTTGTGAGAGTACATAAAAGGGGGAATAACATGTTCTGATGCTGAAGTCTGTATGTGTGTGTGTAGAAGTAAACATTAACTAAACAAAATTGGGAAGATGGAGGTGGCATGGGGGACGGAAGGCAGTTCAGGCAGATGAAATAGGATGTCTAAAATCTCTGTGGTCCAGAGGCTGGAAGACTATTGGCTTGTCTGAGAATGGGAAGGAAGCCTGTGTGGCTGGAGACGGTGAGCCAACGGGCAGGGGGCTGATGGAGAGATGGGCAGGGTCCCATAAACCGTGCTAAAGATTTGGAGAGAGACTTGATCCAGGCTGTATTTTTTAAAGATTACTCTCCTTGCTGATAGAGCATTCATTGCAAACAGGAAATTTAACTGCTATTTTAGCCTAAAATTATATAATCTTTCTGATAAACAATTCAGCAATATAGGAAGAGCCTTGAAAGCTTTTGATCTTTTAATACCATCTCTACAAGTCTATCTAAAAAAAGTTAAAAGAGAAATATTTATTTACACACATATATATGTAAATAGATATTTATAGTCATAGTTGTTTGTAAAAAATGAAAATTGCAAAACAATTCAAAAATCAAATAACTATAGCAAGACTATATGGACTGTTTACCGTCTTTAGCTATTTTTGTATATTAGCTTTAAAATTTTCCCAGTACTTTTTTGAGATAGATAATGTGAATACTCCTTTTTATAAAGAGAACACTGAGAGTTTAAGTACATTTTCCAATTTACTTAAAAAGGAGTGAGTAAAAAACCTGGCATTCCAGCCCAGGAAGTCTGACTCCACTCCAGATGCTGCGTTCTCTCTCACCGTGCGGGATTACCAGTCGGTGTCAGGTTAAGCAGAGAGTGGACCAGCAGATGGAACGTTCTACAAATATTGAAATGAAGTCCTCAAAAATATTTTATGACTGGATAAAGTGTTTACAATATGTTAGTCAATAAAAAAGATCAAGGCATAAAATTGGCTGCGTGTGGTTTTGTTTCTGTTTACACACACTCTGTGTGCTGGGAGTATTAATCTGTATCAGGCTACAGTTCTCTCCAGGCTTCCTCTCCTCCCTTGAAAGCAGAATTCCTTCTGACTCCAAGGATCTTTATCAAACCCCTTTTCACACAACAGGCATGGATCACCTACTTCAGAAACAGCTCTAAGGAATGTAAAAACTCTAAAACAGAAGTTGCAAGCTGCTGATGTGCTACATAAAAATCTTCACAGGCTTCCTTGAGGAGCAGGTTTTTCTACTCCCTGAAAAACTTGGAGCTGCAGAAGAGGGAGAAACAGGCTGAGAGAACAGACAGATGGGAGGAAGGAACTGAAAGACCTCAGTCCTCAGGAAGGAAATCAGAGCCTTCCTTTGCAAGTACCAGAGAAGTGTAGACACTGAGTTAATGCCAAGCAGTCCTCTTCTTAATTCGGGAGTGTCACCAGCTACCGGTTTACTGTACCAGAATATCAGCCCCCTTGCAACAGGTACCTGCAGGCTGTCCATTTACCGATGATTCTAGAAACTTGTAGGGAATTTAGATGCCCAGCGTGGAGATGATTCATGGAAGAGACTTTGAGCTGGGACAGCAGCTAATACAACAACTTCTGACTAGAAAGTGAGGAAACAAAAGAGGGTGAAGAAGTCCAACAAAATGATAACCATGTTCATAAATAGATGGTGGGATTATAAGTGTTTTTAATTTTCTTTAAATTTAATTGCATCTTCAAGATTTTCCAGGATGAATAATATTTGTAATCAGGAAAAATTATTAAAGTTAAAAAAGGAAATTTACAATCTTCATCAGCATATGTATCTGATATATGGCAACTTCATCCTTATGTTGCATTTGGCTAAGAGAAGGCTGCAGCAATGCCAAAAATTTGAAAGTCCATTTGGGTTCTCTCCAATTCATAAGCTACCAAACTCCAAAGCCCCAGAGTTCTTCACTTGAGAGCACAGGCATAATGACTTCAGCTTGGATGCTAAAGGCACAGCCTGCCAAGAAAGGGACAGTCTGAGGGGTGTAATATCAAGTAAGGGTGAAATGAAAAAAATGAAAAAAAAACTGCAACAAAAAAAGTGTTGCAGTTTGCACCATTGGCCTGAATTGTGGTCTGCAATGCCCTCTGAGTATCTTCCCTCATAGCATCTATACAAATTGTGCTTTTATTTATTTGTATGAAGAATTAATGCCCCCCCCCCATGAAGCCTGTGAACTCCGTAAGAGCAGAAACTCCAGTGTTTTCTTTTATTTTTTAACCAGTGAAAGTTCAGTTTACTTGGGGCATGATTGCTGCTCAGTAGATAAAAACTGACGGAATGAAAACTCAAACCCTGTGTATCTATAGGGAAATGGAGATTTTCCCTACCTTTTTTAAGAAGTCAGCCAAAGGCAAAATAATGCTTAGAACTTCTGAATTATGGTCAAGACCATGTAAAGGTACTGCAGGGCAAGGCACTAAGTAACCCTCCATGGTGTGGACTTGACATCTAAGATTGAGTTTTACTAGATAAAAAGGAGCTAGCCAATTAAAGAAGACTGGGTTGTACGGTATTTAAAGCACTCCGGTCTGCTTGGATGTATGTTGACATTTGGAGTTGTTGGTACACATTTAGTAATAACAGCGAGGTAGGGCAAAGATTTGGCACTGGGATGTCCTGTGTGCCATTCTGCCAGGTTTCAGCTTTATGATAAAGGTAATATGTGGGCCAGTGATGGGATTTAACGATTCTTCCCTATATGCACTTTTTAATAAAAGCTCCTTGTGGGATTCAAGTAGTGGGCAAGTTGAAAAATACCATCCTGGAAACTTGTTTCTTTAAGTGTGGTCCATGGACCCACCGGATTGGCACCACCTGGGAGCTCGTGTTAAATGGACAAAATCAGTTTCTACTCCAGCCCTGCTTGCTCTTTTTTTTTTGCATAGGCAGGCACTGTGAATCAAACTGCCTGCTGAGCCACTGTGGCCAGCCCTAGACTTGCTTTTTAAACAAGATTGCAAGCAATTCCTGTGCACGTCGCACTGAGAGCACTGGCCCAGAGCAAATGGCAAAGGCTTTACCTCTACACTTCAAACGTAGAATTATTCAGAAGATGTTCTCTTTCAATAATTTCTAGTTCCTTCAAAGTTATAGATGCATAATGTATAAATGAAAACAGTTGTATCCCACTCATGCCTCTATTCTGGCTCCCCAAAGGCCCTTTCCTCTCTTTTTGTACTTATTTAATGTCCATTAATATTGCTTATATTTGTATTACTTAATTTTTTTAATATTAGGCTTTATCTATTAACTATTCACTATTAAAAAATGAGTATTTAATTTCTTTCACCCATATCTTCTATCCCACATGATCAAAACTCCTCCTAATGCTTCCAAAATGGAGTATTAATTTTTATTTATTCAGTAGTCAGTGTTAACATAGATATGACAAGGAAAGCCTATCTACAGCTGTAGCTGAGTATGATTTCATTTCCTTTGTTGCACAATTTTTTGTATTTCCTTGGAGTTTTCCTTTTCATGAATTCATTCAACCAGTAGTTTCTGTTGTATGTATAGATTTCCTCAAGCATACTGGGCAGTCTATTCATTTCTTTCTTTCTTCTATATTTAGAGTCCCCTGACATGCTCCTACTGGACAGTGGGCTCTCTGGGTCTGCCACACAGTTCTCATCCTGAAGAATCCACTCACTGTATTCCTGGGGACTCTTCATGTCTTTCTTGTGTTGAGTTCTGTTTCCTGAATCCCATATGTTCCTTTCCTTCTGTTTATTCTACCATTTTGGTGGAGTGTATCATCCTGTAGCTGGTTGAAAACCAAAGTGTTTTAAATTTCCTGTATTTTTTCATATCCTAACATTTAATTTGGTAGAGGAGATGAATATAGAATTTTAAGTTAGAAATCACCATTTTATAACCTCAGAATTTTGAAGACATTTTCCCCATTGTCTTATCACTTCCATTGTTATTGAGAGAGCTGATATGTTCTGATTCTTGATCTCATATAAAACCAGTTCTCCAACCCCCCTCACCAGAGGCTTTTAATATCTTCTCTCTGCCCTCACTCAAACTCCATAGTCATGTGTTTTGCTATGGATCTATTTTCATCTATATTATTGGATACTTGGTGGGCCCTTTTAAGCTCGAAATTAATTTCTTTTGGTTCTGGGAAATTTTTTTGAAGTTCTCATTTGAAACTTTCCTACTTTTATCTCCCTGTTCTAACTTCTGAAATGATCTTATAATTGTATTAAGTGAATCTCTATTTCCTACATTTTAATCTTAATATATTTGTCTTAAAATATTTTTATTAATTTTCATATTTTTCTGTCATACGCAAACCCACGCATGTATATGTGTGTGTGTATAATTTCCAAGTTTTTCTTTCTATATTATTTTTAAAGCACCCCAGTTTTGTTTCAAGGTAATAGTATATGCCCCATTCTCTCTGATGATATTAATGATATATTAGAAGTTTTCTTCACCTGCCATTGTTTGTTTCCTCAGTTCCTTTGTGTTTGTTTGTTTTCATATCTTTTCTTGATAGGTATTCCTAAACCATCTCCTCATATTTTGGGGCATAAAAGCCTGAATGAAAGCTCTGTGGGTATATTTAAAGCTTATCTATTGGTACACTTCAATGTTGGATGGGCTGGCTTGGCTATTCAGGTGGACACTGTGTTTGAGGAAACTCCATTGTCTATTTATTTATGACTCCAGAGAAAATTCCCCAGGTATCCCCCCATCTTGAAGGTAAACGTCTAGCTTGCCATCATTCTGAGGGTCTAGCGAGGGAACAGTAAAAGCTTAACATTTCATTTAACTTGTCTGTTTTAATATATTTCAGTTCTCAGCTGTGCCTGGTGTTTGCATGTGGGGGCTAGTCTCCAAAACTGGTCCCTACCACCTCCCCTGCCAATGAACCACACCTCCTGGCAGTTACATCTTTGCACAGTTCAAACGTCTTGAATCCGGGATGGCTTTAGGACGCACTTCTAGGCAATAGAATGTGGCAGAAATGGTGCTGCAGGACTTCCAAGACCATGTCAGAAGACTCCTTACTGCTTTTACCTGGGTGGCTTGCTTTAGAAGAAGCCAGCCTCCGTGAAAGAAATCTAACTACCCTGAGACTGCCAAGCTGTGCTGAAGCCCAGATTACCTATGTGGAAAGACTGCATGGAAAGAGTAATAGACGTTCAGCCCTAGTTTTATCAGGCATCTCAGGTGAGGAGCCAGGAATGTGAGTGAAGAATTCATCTCAGATCTGTGACCCACTCAAGCCTTTCGAGAGTCAAGTCCCAGCTACCCTATGCCTATCACTGCATGAGATCGCTCCTGCAAATTTGCCCAACTGAGTCCAGATAGTCCATAGGATCATGAGATATAATAATAGATTATTGTTTTATGTTTCCAGATTTTGGGGGTGGTTCCATAGCAATGGATTATAGAAATATCATTGGTTTCCAAGACCTCTGGTTTTTCCTTCACCGAAAAATAAGCCTCTGGTTTTCTGTTGGGGTGAGGTAGAGGTAGTTTCCTCTCTGGACAGAGTAAGCTTCAGACCCTGAGGGTCTATCCGTGTCTTAAAATAGCATTTGCACAATTCCTGTCTTTTGCCACCAATTTCTGAACTATTTGGAAGTTAAACGGTGTTGTTACACGGTTTCTATGACTGAAGCTTAGGATTCATCTTTCTCAAGTTTTCTAAACAGTTACCCTTTATCCATCTGTTTTCCAGCTTTCAAAATTGTTTCCGTTAACTCTATTCAAGTTCTTTCTGTCTCTGTGATTTTATGGCCTTTAAGCATTGCTTTATTTGGGTTGAGTATCTTTAATCAGAAGTCACTAGAAAGTATTTTCTTAAAAAAAAGAAAAAACTTACCTAAAGCAGAACATTACAGACAAAATTAAGTGTGCTTTAAAGAAGATTAAAACTGTTTACTTTTTAAAAGCTAAGTCAGAAAGCCCAATTTATAAAATTTGGGGCATCAGCTCCCACAACTGGAGTTCCTTGAAGGACTAGTCCAGGGTCTTTCCTTAATGCATGTTTATTTGTAAGAAAAAATTAACAGATAAGCAAAGGACGCTCTTAAAAGCATTCATCAGAACAGCATGCCAAGGATTCTGAATAAATATTACTTGCATTTATAAAAGATTTGGGGGCAAGTGAAGATGGGTCCTTTTTCTCCTCAATGCCATTCCCCACCCCCACCTCCAAGTAATTGTCTTGTTATAGTTTCGTAGTTTATATATACTTGAAGTCATATTTAGAAATAACTTGCCAGAAACCAGCTTATTATGGAAGGCTTAGTATTTCTTCCTTTCAAAAGCATCAAAAATAACAATTTCTGATTTATCTTAAAGAGCTACATGACTTTTAAAAAGAATATAGCCAAGTATTCTTAAATTTTAAAAACATCTTATTTTGCTTATAAAAAGCCATATGACTATGTCCACAAAGGATTCAAGAGAGCAGGGAAGGTTCGAGAAACAAGGAAAGGTAGAATTAGGGAGCAAATGATTTAAACAGCATCAACCTATTAGGATTTCCCTTTGACTTTTATGTTTAGAAAAATATACTTTTAGTTCATGCAATGCCTTAATATAATTTAATAAAGAAACCTCAGACAAACTGTTGCTTCTAAATGTAATGCAACATGGTTATCATGAAGCTTTAATTTCAAGTTAATTATCATAATAAGCTAGGAGCTTTAATAAAACCCTCTAGAGTCCCTTGGGAATGAAAGCATTACATTTTGCTGCCCCCTGGCAGACATTTTGTTTACTGACTATCGTGAACTGCTTTGAGTAAAATGAAAATAGGACAGAGATTACCCTGTCTGTCTCAGCAGAAGACAGAATATTATTTTAGGTGTTTGTTATCTGGTGAACAAATATTTTCACTTGAATGAAATTTGAATGAGTCAGGTCTCTGCTGAAGTGGAACAAATTTGTATGAATTCTTGGCCTCCATTTTTCCATAAGTGGGAACACTACACATTACATGGAATGCCAAAAAAGGATTATAAATAAAGAAAAGATAAATACAGTAGCTGCTGCTTCTGATGCTTTATCATAAAAATTCATCTTGTCAATTAAGAAGCTACGTACAGGGCGGGCCACGGTGGCTCAGCAGGTAAGAATGCTTGCCTGCCATGCCCGAGGACCCGGGTTCGTTTCCCGGTGCCTGCCCATGTTAAAAAAAAAAAAAAAAAAAAAGAAGCCACGTACAGGTGGAAGTGTTGCTTATGTGTATTCTGAAAGGTCTCTGGGATAAAGAGCACTTCCCGGGTCACAGTCATGACGGCGCTGGGGAGGGGGTCATAAATATCATCTCCTGCGACCCCTTGCCTGTGTTAAATTGCTATTGGGCCTCTAAGCAATGATGCGCAGCCTGAATGCCCTCCATTTAAGAGTAAAGTTCACACATCAGAGATCCGAAGATGATTCCAAAGTGAGGGCAGAATAAAATATGAAGTATTAATATTTCCTGCTTTCACTTCCTGTTGTTGTGCATGCAAGAAGAAATTCACTTTAATGGTGAAAAAAGAATAGCAATTCTATAAATTGCCTGCGAGTTTGTTTACCCCTGCATGCTTGTGGGGAATATTGGAACCGGAAGTCAGGTGGGAAATAACCTAGCTTTGTCTGCATCTCAGTCTTTTCAGGAAAGTTCTGGGTGCTGGGAAAGTGAGGTGACATCGAGGGAGACCAGAGAGGGATGCCAGATTTGGACAAAAAACTAGTGGCCACAGTTATCTGATCTGGGTCACCAGGACTTTTTTTGTTTTTTGCATGGGCGGACACCGGGAATCGAACCCGGGTTTGTGGTAAGAACTCTGCCACTGAGCCACCATCGCATCCCCCTCACCAGGATTTTTAATTGATTTCCAAGTAGGATAGAGTAGTTTTATTTTAGGCTTTAATTCAGTTTGCTTCTTATAGTATATAAAAAAGATCAACTTAGCTCAGGATTGAGAAAATTCCCACCTACATAAACCTAAACCAGAGTTTCTTGAAATTTGTTTTGCGGGTTCCTTTGCATTAGAATGACTGAAATATTACCAGGGCCTCTCCCAAATCTACTGACTCAAAATCTCTAGCGATCAAGAGAGAATCTTGATCCCATTTAACATGTTTAGATGATTTTTAGGCAGCGGTGAATCTCAGTGAAGTAATCTTTGTTATGCAGCATATTTTCAACTGCATTGCTTCTCAGAACTTTGATGGTAAAAAAAAAATCCATCTGATACTGTGTGATTTGGAGCTCTTAAACATCATCCAGTTCCTGTGGGTCATAGACCTTATGACAAGGTTATTTCAGTTGAGATGTGGCCCAGCTGAATCAGAATGGTTCTTAATCCTATTACTGAAGGCCTTTTTAGGGATGATCACAGAAAGAGGAAAAGAAAACTAGAGGAAGCGGCCAGAAGCTGAAAGCCAGTGGAGCCCAGAAGAGAGAGGAGAAGGCTGCCAGGTGTAATGCCACGTGATGGAAAAGCCAAGGGCCAGGGATCACCAGTGACAGCCCCAGAATGCCACAGTCTTCTGGCAGAAAGTATCACCTTCCTGATTCCTTGAGTTTGGACTTCTAGCCTTGAAACAACAGCCAATAAATTACCATTGTTTAAGCCAATCTGTTGTAGAGTATTTGCTTTAACAACTAGAAAACTAAACAAATGCCATGCTGTAGACAGTTGCAAATTTCTTAGATTCTCCTCATGCTGACTTGGGCAAATATCAGATATGAATTCACGTGATTTTACTCAATGTAATATATGCTTCCATTAAAAAAAAGTAATTGTCAGTGTTCTGTAGAATTATCACTTAATTGAACGAAAGCCTTCAGAGAGATTCAGCTCAACTCCTTATTCCAGTACCAGCATTGCTGCCCCCTGGCAAGCTTTTGGTCTATGACATTTTATGAATTACTTTGAGAGCAATGAAAACAGCTTAGAGGGTTTACATCAGAGTTCTCAAATATTTAGAAGCAGCTAGACCTACATTAAGGATTTCTACTTCCTTTTGCCATACAAGTATATGTAAGCATACCTGAATATGTTTCTGATTAATGTCTTTTACTATCTGTATTAGTTCAGGTCTGTTTATGCTGGATTATGTATTTCGAAAGGGCTGGGTCTATATTTTTCTTATGTTTTGGAAAATGCATTTTGGAGTAGAGATTTGTAGAGTAAAGAGCTTTACCAGGATCTGTGAATGTGCACGCCAACTAAGACTCAATGATTAAGTGATAACTTTCTGTCTTCGTAAAGCAGAGTAATCTAGTAATTCCATGGGTTCTGAATAAATAGTAAAGACCATTATTAATAGATTCATTTGAATGGGCAGACTTGGGACTATTCCTACCATTTTCATGACCAAGACTGGATGGTCCAAAAGATAAGCCTAGGGTCTTTTCTCCTTTGGGATCTGAACCACTGGAGAGCTGGCGAGTATCTTTTCCCTTTGCATTTATTTTCAAGTACTGAAGTAAGCGGGTCTAAGATATCCAGTAAGTGGCCAATCACTTTTCATTCCTGGTGAGGAAGGAATAACCTCCTCAAATAAAAGAAAAGAATTTCTAGTATCAGCACTGGACTTAGAAGCACATTTTGATCTGTTGAGGCTATAATAGTTGCCAATTTTATTTTTCAAGAAAGAGAACATTTAAGCATCAAAATATCTCTCTGAATGAGATAAAACTCTTTCTTTAAACCATACACATAATATAAGCAAAGTATTTATGAAATCACTCCACAATTGTCTTCTGATCCTTGCCAACGAGTCTACATGCATTTTACATAACTGAAATCAGCATATGCAATGTTTTTCAGTCACCCCTCCTCTGAGTTAATCCCTCTCTAGCTCTTCATAGCTACGACGCTGATCTCTCTTACCTAAAGAAATCTGAATTGGAGGTTTGGCTGTGCCATAAATAAATAACTGACCTATCCGATAGTAAGCCAGTTCATCTGTCTTAGAGGTGGATGCTTATGCCTGATTTCCATCTTACTGTCTTAGGTCTATTTGCTGTTCATCAGTTTAGTGCCAGCTAGTGGTCAGCAGTACCCCTTCCATTCTCCTTCTCATCCCTTACCACTCTTAGATGTCACCTGCCTGTATGTACCAGTTCCAAAGTCTCTGCTTCCATTTTGGTTTCTGCTACTTTGCTTGCTTTTGCAGGTTCTGACCAGTACTTCTTCAAAGACTTTGGATGTATTCTTGGCCTTGAATCTTATGATGCTGGCTGGCATGCTCTTGCCTAATCACAGACTTACCAGAACAGTTACCTGCCTGCCAGGACCTTAACCTTGGGTGACCCAGTTTCCTTGACAGCTGTTCCCTTGAGTGAGAGTCATTTATCTTTCTTTGGAAAGTCCAATGATAATTCTTTTCCCAGAGTTAGGATTGAATTGGCCACACAGTTCACCTGCCCATCCAATATTATACCTTTGGTCAGGTCCTCCTCTTTATACTGCTCTCTTTTCAGGGCAAGTCTCCTATTGGGGCTACATTCCTTCCTTCCTTTGGGCTCTGTATTGGTGCCAGAAATTAAAATCACCGTGTTGCCAACCAGATTTTTAATATATATCCCTCCTTTTCCACTTTTGGTTCACTTAACAACATTCTTTGAATATTACATAGCCTAATTATTTTTCATTTTAAATATGTATGCAGTATTCTAGTACAATTGTATACTTAATCATTCTTTTAATGTTGCAAACTTCCAGTATTTCCAATTTATTTTTCTGTAAATAATGTTATTAGGAATATCTTTGTGTCAATTAGTTTTTCTTTCTACCAGTTTATTCCTTTGTGCATATTTTCCAAAATATAATTAGCATTATGAACAAGTTTTATGTATCCTAGTGGCCCCAAATTCAAATGATTTTCTATCTACCTCCTAAAATTGATATTTGAGAGTGATGGGCTTGGATACAGTTTGTCCTTTTTTATCTCTAAAGTTACCCTGTATCAAATTTTGTTTGTTATTCCTTTACATTACTGTGAGTCCTCAAAAATCTTTTCACTGAACTGTAATTAAATTGTCAGCTTTAGCTTTTTTGAAAGGTTAATGGTACATGTATCTATTCAAACAATATTTCCATATTGTTCTATATGTTGAATTGTTTATCCACATACTCTTCAGTAGTCCCTATTTTAAAAAACATGAATAATAAATTCTTAAAGTTCAGTGCTGGTAAATGTTTCCCTTAACAAACTGTTATACTTCTTCCTTTTATCAGATAATTAAGAGTTTCAACCTATTACATTTCCTTTTGGCTTTAGGTTTTAGGAAGTCCATTGCTAAATTTTATATGCTGTAATGAGCAAGAAGCTTTATTTTAATTTTGCTTTTCTGGTACATTTGTCTTTTCCTTCTTTACCCTTTAGCTAGTTTTTTTTTAATTTTAATGCTTTTATACATTTATACTCCTTCATTATAGATTTATATTCCTTCATTGCTTATCATTTCTATTGATTTTATGCATGGGTAAAAGTTCCTTAAAACTTTTAATTTCTTTAACAGCAAGGTTATATTTTTTCCTTTCTCTATTTATTATGTGTGGATATTAAACTTAAATATTTCATAAATTATTTATTTTTCTTTGGTAGAATTTTAAATTAGCTTTGTTTATAACTTACCTTGATTTCTTGTGTTTCTTGAGTTGGGGTGGGAAACATTCCCAGAACTTAGTTGGGGCTCTTTCAGGACTGGCTTCATAGGCACGTGTTGTCACTCAAGGCCCATGCTCCAAAGGGGCTCAGACTTGGCTTAATGCTCCACTGTCACTGTTTTTAATTCTTAATTATCTTATCTTTGAATTTATGATTTGTAAGTGACGTCTGGTGAGACAATGGGACATGCCCATGAGCAGAGGAGATATGGGCAATACGCATTTCTGCCTTTCCTTGCCTTTACATTGTATTTAACCTCCCAGATGCTCTGTAAGCACTGAATTTTGGTAGACCCAAAATGGTGTGTGTGTGGTGTTCAGTAAGTCTCAAAGGGAGTCCAAGGTAAACACATTGTGTAGAGTGAGCAGGAGTGCCGTTGAGTCAGAGAAGCCAGGTTTTCTTTTGAAGCAGGCACTTCTTTCAAACACAGAAAGAAGTCAACAGCATTCTGAGAACAACCAAGGAACCCTATCATATCCCCTCTTACTCTTATTAGCTCTTCTATCAGCCCACTGCTTACAAAAGCAAATGAAGAAGTAGAGGAGAAGGGAAAGATCGGGCCACCCACATTTCCTTTGCCTCTCAGTCCTTCTTTATTCATCAGCAAGTTGAAAGCAGTGACAGTTGGTAGAATGTGCATATAATAAGAAGCAAAACAAAAACAATTAAGTTGGTTTTGTGCAGCCTTTCCATTCTTCCAGTAAGAACAAAATGCATATGCTTGTATGAGCTATGAAATTAGAATTGTGTAATTTCAGTGATTCAACATGCAAGTTAAATGAGCTTATATATGCATTTAAAACTGGTACTGCACAATGTAAAGATGAATGGCAAAAATTCATGTTGTTAATTTAAAATTTTCATTGTTCTTTACTTAGCATGATAGTAAGTAGTAAATAAAAAGCATCTTGACAAATTGAGAGAGAGACACCAGGGAGGAAAGAGAAAAGCTTTATATTTTATAAAGGAGGAAAGAGAAAAGCTTTATATTTTATCCCTGTTTTTTGAACAGCAATCTCTGCATTTTCATTCTGCACTGAGTCCCACAAACTATGTAGCTGGCCTTGAACTTGAGAAAGAATATTGTTAATGACAATGGAGTTAGTTAGACTGAAATGAAGATTTGAGTAAAACATATGCTCAAATCAACACCTTATTAACATGGCAACCAGAAAAACTGTGTAAGAAATTACAAAGGAAGTGATAGATTTACTTGACAATTCAAAATGTAAAACTTTGTATCTAAAAATAAACAAATTCAGTGATACTTAATAAATGACTTGTTAATGGCAGGCAAAGGATTAATAATCTTATAAAAGAATGATATTTTCTAAATCAATACGTAAAACATCCTCATAGGCAAATTGGAAAAACTTTAATCAACAGACAAATCATAAATGAGGAAATACAAAATGTAAATAAAACTAGGGAAACATAATTTCACCAATAAAATAAGGAATATTTTTCAATGTTTTTTTTAAATCCCAAATTGACATTGGTTGATGTGCAATGAAATAAACACACATATTCATTCTTGTGAAAAAATTCAATTTAGTAAAGATACAGTAGCACTGTTTGACAATGTGTTTAAGCATTCTTCAAAAAATGTTATGCTTTGATTCAATAATTCTAGGAATTTATTCTAAGCAAATTGTAAGAGTTGCATTGAAAGATTTTTGTATAAGGATACTATATTAGTCTCCTGGCTTCTACAAAACAAATAGCATGAAAATGGGTTGGTTTAAAACAGGAATTTTTAGCCAAGGTCTTGAAATTAGGAAAAGTCCAAAATCAAGGGATCAGCAAGGTGATGCTTTCCCCCTGAAGACCGTGGCGTTCTGGGGCTGGCTGCCATTGATCCTTGTAACCTTGGCTTTGCTGTCACATGACAATACACATGGCAGCGTCTTCTCCTTTCTCTTTTCGATTCTGTTGACTCCCACCTTCTATTCCTCCCTGTGGCTTTCTCTCCATGAGGCCTCCAGTGATAGAATTAAGATCTATCTGATTCAGCTGGGTCACACCTTAACTAATAACAACATCTTCAGAAATCCTATTGAAAATAGGTTCACATGCCAGAAATGAATTAAGAGTAAGAGCATTTTTTTTCTGGGATGTGTAACTCAGTCTACTGTAGTCTGCTAACTGTATCCCAAAAAGGCAAGTTCTTCACATATGCAAAATACATTTTTCCATCATAACATCTGCAAAGCCACAAGCCGTTTTAAAATAATGCTAAGTACAAAGTCTCATTAAAAGCAGTTATGCTCACCTGCCATGTTGGAGACCCTGGTTCAATTCCCAGTGCCTGCTCATGCGGGTGTGTGTGTGTGGGGGGGGGAATTAAAAAAAACAAAAAACAAACATAAAATCAATTTGAGTGTAGTCTCTCCTGGGGCAAAATTCCTGTCTGATGGAGCTGTGAAACCTAAAATGACATTATTTGCTTCCAATATATAATGGGTATAGGATAAATGTTCCCATTGCAAAAGGTAGAAATTGGATGGAAAACATGGTTCATGGTTCCCAAACAAGTCTGAAACTCAGCAGGGAGAACTCCATTAGATCTTAAGGTCTGAGAGCCATTTCTGGCTTCATGCTTTGTCTTCCAGTCCTCATGGAGAAGCAGCCCCACACATCCTAAGTGCTTCTACTGTGGCCATGCTTTCCCTAAACACTGGAGTGTAGACCCACCCTCTCTAATCTTCAGAATGGGGCTTTCCACAAACATGAGAGCACAGACCCCACCCATTCCCAGCATTTGGATGACAGCCAGGTTGTCCACAAATTTGGGGCATAGGCACCACTATCTCTGAGCATTGGGTGGTGGCACCCTCCTTGAACATGAGATGCAAGCCATTTCCCCTCCAAGAACAAGGATGGAGCCACACTTTCCACATATACATGTGGGCCCACTCTCTTGTCCTGAGGATATCTTTTTGGTTCAGACCTCCCTCAGCTTCCATGGTTCTGCTCTAGAAATCATTATTCCTTCAATGTATCCCTTCTCTGTCCCTTTCAGTACAAGCTGGTAGTAGGTTTGATCATCCAAATTTTGCAAAAAACTCATCAGCTTTGGGTGTAGTTAAAGCAGGTCCAAAACAGTAGACAAAAGAACTTTCTACAGATCCTTTCTGAATAACTGCATTTCTAATCCTGACTTCCTCTGAGATGTCTGACTGGATCCATATTTAGCTAAACCCACTTTAGCAAAGGATTGTTCAGTTAAACCCTCATACAAGGCGCTATTCTCTGGAGACTCATTTCCTAGAAACCCAGGGAGGTAAATTCCTGATGGAGCTTCCTCTAATCCTAGTCTCAGAGCACACGATGTATTACTTTCTTGGCTCTTAAAACAAATACCATAAAATGGATTGGTTTCAAAATGAGAATTTATTGGCTCATGGCTTTGAGGCTAGGTGAAGTCCAAAATCAAGACCTCAACAAGACACTGCTTTCTTGTGAATACTGTGTTATTCTAGGGCTGGCTACTGGCCATCCTTGAATTCTTTGTGTTTCTGTCACTTGGCAGTGTACATGGCACTGCTTTCTCCTTTCTCTATTGGATTCTGTTGATTTCCAGCTTCTACTCTTCACTATGACTTTCTCTCTGCAAGGACTCCAGTAATAAGATTAAGACTTCTCCTGATACATTTGGCCACACCTTAATTAAGAATAACATTTTCAAAGGGTCAGTTTACAAAGGGTTTGTAACCATAGGAATGAATTAAGATTAAGAACAATTTTTTTCTGGGATATATAATTCAATCTACTGTAGATGCCTATTTTTTATTATTCACTAGTATAAATGAGATATAGTGGTGGTTTTAAAATATGCCCATGAATTTTTCAATCTCTCCCTCCAAAAGGTGAAGCCAAATTCACCTTACCTTGAGTGAGAGCAGCACCTAGTGACTCACTTCTAAGGAATAGAATACGGTGGATGTGATAGTATGCAGCTAAGTCATAAAAGATATTCTTGCTTCATCCTTGTTCTCTCCCTTGTTCTACTTATTCTGAGAAAAAACACTCAGCAGTTTTATGGAGAGGCCCAATTGGCAAAGAACCGAGGTCTCCTGTTAAAAGCCCTGTGAATGAGCTATCTTAGAGGGTGATTCTCCAGCCCAAGGTCCTGCAACTTAAATGTCAGTGGAGTTTAGGAATGCTGTATGAAACATATGATAGGTTCCTGCAGGTGAATCAGAGAGCAGATTATAGGATTGGGAGCAAAGTCTTGCCATCCTGTATGAATCCCTGCTCTGCTATTAAGTAACACCTCTTGGTTTGTGACTTGGTTTGTGACTGGGTTTAGCAGAGACTACACACTTGACCACATTTAACCAAGTTATCATGAAACCTGAGCTACAATCATAAATGCATTGTTTGACCCATTAATGCATAAATTTGGGCATGCACAGAAGGGCTCTAACATTCAATGGAAAGGATATGCACTAGATCAGTTTCAAGTAGGTCTTAAAGGCACAAGTAAGTTGTGTGAGGAAGTGGCCCAGAGGCCCATGGTCTCTACTCCTTCTCTCAGTCTTCCCAATTCATGGCCTCATAGGGAATTCCCTATGACCAGTTTACTAAGAAGAGAGAAACAACTGAGACTGGTTATACAGATGATTCTGCAAAACATGCGTGCACCACATAAAGAAGTTAGAAAGGAATTTCTGTGTCTTCACATAAAGATGAAGAGTTACAGAAGGATAGCCCCACTCCAGGTTGGCCCTGAAAGACAGTGATAAAGGGGAATCATAATAGTGGGCAGAAATTCAAGTTGCCCATTTTGCTTCAAAGGAGAGATGACCAGGTATATGGGTCTATACCTATACACGGTCTGTGGCTAATTGCTTATCAGGATAGACTGCGGCTTGGAAAGAACACAACTGGAACACTGATGACAAGGAATGTCTTAGGAAGAGGTATGTGGCTAGACCTATCTGACGAAACATGTGAATGCTCACTAAAGGATAATTCCAGCAAAAAGGGATTTTAATAGTCAGGTAGACCTGCTCTGTGGATGTCTCCTGCTTCTCTAGCTCTGTCATTGCCCAAATGGGCTCAGGACAAAGAGGCCTGGTGGCAGGGGTAGAGGTTATGCATGGGCTCAGCAACATAAACTTCCACTCATCAAAGCTAACATGGCTATAGCCACTGCTGAATACCCAATATGTCTTCAAAATTGCCTTTCCTGATGGCAATTATTCTGCTTAGACTACCATTCATGGACTTACAGAATGCCTTATCCATCACTGTGACATTCCACAGAGCATCCCCATGATCAAGGAACTCACTTCACAGCAAATGAAGTATAGCAATGAGCTCATGCTCGTGGAATTCACCAATGTTATCATGTCCACCATCACCCTGAAACAGCTGGCTTGACAGAACAGTAGAATGGCCTTTTACAAATTTATTTTGCACACTAAGGTGCAAAACCTTGTAAGGCTAGGGCAATATCCTCCAGGAGATTGCTTTTAATCAGCATCCACTATATGGTACCATTTCTTCCATAGCTAAAATTCACAGGT
>PVIY010046318.1:0-18545 GCA_004026745.1 Myrmecophaga tridactyla | reverse complement strand
CATTTCTGAGTTTTTGTATCCAGTCCTGTTGCACAGTCTGCATCCCTTCAGCTCCAATTACCCAATATCTTACCCTATTTCTATCTCCTGATGATCTCTGTTACCAACAACATATTCCAAGTTTATTCACTAATGTCAGTTCATATCAGTGAGACCATACAGTATTTGTCCTTTAGTTTTTGGCTGGTCTCACTCAGCTGTGCTTTGAAATTTATTGCTTTTTGTACATGTTACTTTTCATAAAAAAAGGAATAAAAGTTGATTGTGATGATAAAAAAATATTTATTCCTTCTAGCCTCCAATGTACTGGGACAGATAGCAGAACAAATCTGACAGGTAGCCCATGACAAACTCTGGGATCTGTCCTGTAACTTCTTGTTGAAGAGTGCTTTGAAAACTATTACTTTTTTCTTTGCTTTGTATATATATATTATACAATTTAAAAAGTTAAAAAAGGGAATTGGTCATCTGTAATTTTATTACTTAGATTTAATTTTTTAAAAGTAAAGTTTTCTTACACTCATCAAGACTCTGACATACATGCTTTTTAAAGGAATTTCTCATGTAGTTATCATCCAGTTCCGCAATTAGGTACAGAGAGTGAAGTTTTCCTAAAGAAGCTTGGCCAGTACTTAAGGAGACTGCATTTCCACATGCAGCACCCAAAACAAAACAAGCAAAAATGGTCATAGCCAGGGACAAAATGGATTGTAGGAAAATGGTATGTTTTAGTTTGAGTAAAAAGGTCCACATTTTGTACTTTCTGCATATTAGTTCTTAGCTAAAATAAAATTTTTAGTGGCAATTGCATTTTAAAATTTTAAACTCCATGTATTATTGTTTTAATGACTAAAATTTTAAGTATGGACTTTTAATTATCTGTCTTCTAAGATTTTTAAAGTTTACCATTCATTCTGTTCTCTAATTGACTTAGAGACCTTGGGTCAACTCTACCAAGTGATCTTACCAGCAACGTTTCAAAATGAAATAATTTAACACTTTCTGAGAGAGATTAGAGAGTCTGATGCATAATGATGGGTGAACTTGTTTAAATTCCTCATAGTTAAATTTTTCCTTTTTTTAAAAGAGATATTCACTCACAGTTTGTAGGAATTAATTATTGTGTGAAGGAGTTCTGAGGTTTTAAATGCGACATCTATGATATTTTGGTTTCTATTAAGCATAAGAATCTGTTGACTCTTGGCACCAGCTGTGCAAATTAATCAGTATATTTTTCTACTTGGAAGCCTACACTGAATCAGTAATAACATATTCCGAATTTTGCCAGGTCCCAAAACTTTTAATGAGTATTCTAACAATAAAATGTCTATTGAATGGAAAGCAATGTTATTTTCACAAATAAATCAAACCAACATATAAACTAAAATATCAAAGTCAGTGTGCTATCTAACATGTACCTTTGGTTTGTTATATGTATATTCCATTGACTCTGCATAAGTACATGCCATGCTTGTATTTCTTATTTAGAAATACTTTCAAATTCAATTTTGACAGGCAATAAAATCAATTGCATTACAGATAGTGACAAGCACAGTCACCAGCAGTTAGCTTACTTTATTAATGATGTATGGTTCCATATAACTTTTAATTGTTTTCAAAACAGCTAGTGCATATTCATTTTTCAATTTCTCTTTTTCTTTTTGTTATTGTTCTTTTTCTTCCTTTCCCTCTTGTCTTCGTTCTTCTTTCTCCTTCTTCTACTTCCCCTCCTCTCCTCCTCCTCCTTCTTTCTCCATGTTTTTTTCTTTCTTCTCCTTTTCTTCCTCCTCTTCCTTATTCAAGGATTCTATTTTGAAATAATTTTAGACTTACAGAAAACTTGCAAAAATAATACAGAGGGTTGATGTATACTTTACACCCAACTTCTCCTAGTATTAAAACTTATATAACTAACCAGTGTACATTTATCAAAACAATGACGTTTACCATGCCATTAAATAAGCTACAGATCTTATTCATGTTTTCACCACTTTTTCTTGCAATGTCCTTTTTCTGTTACAGAATCCAATTAGGACCCACTTGGCAAGTAGTTCCCTTCAATGTCTGACAGTTCCTCAGTTTTCCTTTATCTTTCATGACTCTGACTCTCTTGATAAGTATTGGTCAGATATCCTGTGTAATATCTTTCAATTTGGTTTTGTCTGATGTTTCCTCATGATCAGTTGATTGATTTTGTTTTTGCAAGAATGCCACAGATGCAATGGGTCCTTCTCAGTACATCATATCATGGGGGTACATGATGGTAATAAGACCTATTGCTCATGACGTTAACCTTGGTTATTTGGTTAAGGCAGTGTCTTCCAGGTTTCTGCATCATTGAATTAAAATTTTTTTCCTTGTAATTGATAGATATCATGAAGAAGATATTTTGATCCTATGCTAATATACTGCTTCTCCTCACACTTTAACCCACTGAATTTAGCATTTATTAATGGATCATGCTTGCAACAATTATTACTGTTTTGTTTGCCAAATAGTGATTTTGTATTTCTCTCATTCCTTCCACTTTTATGGGAATTCTTCTGTAAGTAAGTGTTGTCCCTTCTCCCTTATTTATTATTCATTCAATTATTAACCTACAAATAACCTATAAAAATATGGGCTCATGGGTATTTATTACATGGGTTATAATGAAATACAGTCATTATTTCCTTTGTTGCTCAAATTTTTCCGGTTTCAGCTACTGGGAGGCCCTTCCAGTTGGCTCCTGTGAACTTTTGACATGCCCCTATCTTTTTTTGACCACTTCCTTATCTTCTAACATCACAAGATGTTCCAGGCTTATCTTTTATTTTCCCTTCCCCAGCCCTGGAATCAATGAATCCTGGTTCCTTTAATTGAAGAATGGTATTCAGAAACCAAGAGCTGGGTGCTAAGTATGCTCTTTGTTACTGGATTGTCATTGCTCCTAGTCCCTCTAGTGGAAAGAACTAGGAAATATATGTGTGTATACAAACCCACACATACATAACATCTACATTTATTTCCCTATTTATTTATATGTAGATATATATGCATGTATTTATTAAAAATTGATATTAATGATCCTAGTTCAATACTGTATGATTCATATTAGCCTTTGTCTTTTCATTATTTGTAACTTCTTTCTGACAGTGAAAAACTTGGATTTCATTATTTACAATATATTCCCTTATTCATTCAATCCTAGTATGCACTTAGAGGGGTTAGAGAATTGCTAACCCACACTCCTGTGAGAAACAGATGCACTGCTAGAGTACGGTATTTAATGCACAATTGTTTTGTCTTTAGCCCTATGGTGTCAAGTCAAAATATTATTTCCCAAATTGACTTAGGTTAGTTTTCTTTCCTATCCCCTTCAATATGGTTATTTATTCATTTTTAATGACAATAAGGCTCATTTCTTACTCTTAGTAGTTCATCCAGGTTGATTTTAATTACTTAATTAAAATAATTTGATTTTTCAAGTATGTAAAACATTATTACGGTTCTAAGAGCCAAAGCTTTCAAAACGGTATACTCTGAGAATTGTTACTCCCTCAACATCACTAATTGTTGACATTACCGCTTCTTTCCACTCCTTTATTACTTCTGTTACCCTGCAGGTGAATAATCTCTCAAGTTTCTGGTTTAACTTTCCTATGTTTCTTCTTTTTCACAAACAAACACATGCACACACTATAGGCATTCTTTTGACTTTGATTTTTTTCCCTTAACGTTATATCTGGGAACGTTATATCTAGCTCCACATCAGTGCTAGAGAGCTTCTCACTCTGTTCTCCAATGTAGTCCGTTGTGCAGATGTAGCATAATTTATTCAAACAGCACTGCAATGAACAATCATGTGTGTAGCCTTTCATTTGTTGGGGGTGCATCTTCAAGGTAGATTCCTAGAAATGCTAACGCTAAGTCAAATGTAAGCATACAAATAGTTTTATTGCCAAATCTCCCTCCAGAAGGCTTGCATGAATTTGGATTCCTACCAGCAATATATGAAAGTATCTGCTTCCCCAGAGCCTCACCAACAGAATGTATTATCATATGTTTTCATTTTTATCAGTTTGTCAAGGTTGTTTTAATTTTCATGTCTCTGTGAGTGAATTTGAACATTTTTTTCATTTATTTAAGAGCTCATTATTTTTGCAAACTGTTTATGTCATTTCCCCATTTTTCTAGTAGAACTAACCCACTCTTAAAAGACCAATATTTGCCACCAATGAGAGCAATGAAATTAAAATATATTAAATTTAAAAATTTAAAATTTGGGGGTTGTTCCCATAAACTTCGGGTATTTATGTAACACATGAGACTCAGAGTTAGAGCTCTGAAGCTAGGAAAGTCAGCAGTACCCCATACAGCAAATGTTTAAGAAGTTGAAAAATTGATCAGACTTCGAGTAGAGATAAGAATGAAGCTGATCTGGATAGGACTTTAAATCAGAATACAGGGTAAAGGATAATAGCATCCATATTTTAAAACTTCAACATCTGTGTGAAACCAAGGGTAGAGATGTTTATTTGGTGCAAAATTTATATTTTGGGTAGTGTGTTTCCTAATTTAACTTTAGGATGGTCAATTTAGTTGAACACCATAAGTACATGGAATCTTTAACAGGGTGTGAGATTTTGTTGGTTTGTCCAGGTTAGTGTGATGCCCCAAGATATCCCAGAGTACTTTGGGCAGTGAATAAAGAAGTATTTGCAAAGTCTGCTTGGGACTGGGGAGAAAGGACGAAATAATCATCTTTCCCTTTTGGAGAATTTCTGATACTCTCACAAGCAGTGGAGACAACCACATCAATAGGCCGAGCTCTCAGTCTTGGGGTTCACCCCTAAGATACTTATTCCTGCAAAGAATAGGCTAAGCCTACTTGAAATTAAGCCTACTAGTCACCCCCAGAGACCTTCTTTTGTTGCTCAGATGTGGCTTCACTATCTAAGCCAACTCAGCAAGTAAACTCACTGCCCTCCCCCTATGTGGGACATTACTCCCGGGAATGTAAATCTCCCTGGCAATGTGGAACAAAAATCCCAGGGGAGCTGGGACCCAGCCTCAAGGAATTGAGAAAACCTTCTTGTCCCAAAGGGGGAAGAGAGAAATGAGCAAAATAGTTTCAATGGCTGAGAGATTTCAAACAGTCAAGAGGTTATCCTGGAGGTTATTCTTATGCATTATATAGATATCCCTTTAAGTTTATGGTATGTTAGAGAGGCTGGAGGGAAGTACCTGGAACTGCTGAGCTGTGTTCCAGTAGCCTTGATTCTTGAAGACGATTGAGTAAACATATAACTTTTACAATGTGACTATGGGATTGTGAAAACCTTGCGTCTGTTGCTCTTTTTATCCAGGGTATGAACAGATGACTAAAAAAATACATGGGTAAAGAATAAATAAATAATAGGGGGGACAAAGGGTAAAATAAATTGGGTTGATGGAAATACTAGTGGTCAACGAGAGGGAGGGGCAAGGGGTAGAAACGTATGAGTTTTTTCTTTTTTACTTTGTATTTATTTTTCTGGTGACGCAAAGTTCTAAAAATGATCATGGTGATGAATACACAACTATGTGATGATATTGTGAGCCATTGATTGTATACCATATATGGACTGTATGTGTGTGAAAATTTGTCAATAAAAATATTTTTTAGAAAACTAGTAAAGGAACAAAGATATGCAAACCATAAGTAAAACACAGTTTTGCAGTGCTGGTAGTACCACAGAATTCACTGAAGGCACAAGAGGCAGTAGTTCATTCTGTCTTTTAAGGAATTGAACTGTCAAAAAAACCTTGAAACAGGTGAAGAATCTTGAGTTGAACTTAAGGAGATACCCCTCATTTAGATGTACAATGTTCAATATGCAATAAATGCTACCACCTTACTTTCTAGTTGCATTTCATAGGCACTGCCTTTAGAAACTGCTTCTGAAAGAACCAGCACCCAGAATTAAGACTGTATTTTACTCAAGTCCTGTCATATGTTCTGTCTCATCATTATTAGCTATAAGTCAATAAATCTCACTTAACTATAGGTACATCTTATCTTACTGGGGTCAAAACAATGCAAGGAATGATGCTCTTATTTTTACAGTTCATTTATGATAAAACCTGCTGAGGTCAGGCTAATGAATCAAACTTCTTACCATTTTCCCTCTACAACCCCCCACCCCCATGCACACACACTCCCCAGTTTTCAAATAGATTGTACTTCCAGAATTTGCAGTTGTAGTTATAGGTTTTCCATTTCCTTCTAATAGCACTTTAACAAGTTGTTTTTGAATAAGCACGGAGCTATTCATGTACAAAAAACCTTTAGCGATGAATTATCTGAAACAAATAGAAGGTAAATGTTTGGACCTTATCATAGTCAAGTATGAGTTGTTCATTTGTGAAAAATACAAAGTTTATCAATCCAAGATAGTTAATACTTATCAAGGAAACAACAATTGCTCATTAGTCAAAACTCATTGCCAAAATAGGGACACAGTTTCAAATAGTTGCTCCCTCTGCTCTCTCCTAGGGCCTGAATACTTCTCCAACCCTAAAAATTCCCACACATTTTTTAAAGCCTACAGTAAATGCCATAGTACTCTCTCTGGGAAACTTCCCCTGACATCTTCCTTTCCTTCCCAAATTAAGAATCAATCACAGACAGATTGATGGATAGATAGAAGATGCAGCAAATGTGGCAAAGTGTGCAAATTGGTAGCTCTGGGTATCTGGAGGGATAAGGGTATGTTGGCATTCTCCATATGGGTTTTTTCTCTGCATAGTATTTTTTTATTCTCCTATATGTATGAAAGTAATTCAAGACTTAAAAGTTTAAAATTTAAAAAAAGAATTAATCATAACTTCCTCTGAACTTCCATAGCACACTGTCCTTCCTATACCACAGAATTTATTTTATTCTTCCTGTACATGTATATCTTCCCAGACAGATTATAAACCCCTTTTATCTACAGATTTCAGTGTCTGTAGAGTTCATTTTTGTATATTTTAAACCTAGAGCATGTAATAAAGGCATTTATTAAAATAATGCTTATTAAATATTGATGAAATGATTAAAATAGGGACAGTTATTGTGAATTTTTCCATTTGGGGAAAATATTTCCAACTCTACAATAATTTTCTTAATATAGAAAGAGCTTTTGCAGATTAATAAGAGAAAAACAATAACCCAAAAGGAATCTAGAGTGAGGATATGAGCTATACAGGAAATATAATTGACTTTTCTTTGCATGGTCCTGAAATCGAACCCAGGTCTCCTGCATGGAAGGCAAGCATTCTACCACTGTATAATTGACTTTTAATCATGTGAAAAGTCACCAGATTCTCTCAGAACAAGAGAACTATAAAATATATTCACAAGCTAAGACTACCTATAATTATGCCTAAGAGTTGTTTCCAGGAAAGCTCTTTGGTTGCTCAGATGTAGCCTCTTTCTCTTTCCAAGCCCCATTCTGGAAGGAACATACTATCCGCACCCCCTTGCAATATGAGATGTGATATTCAGGGGTGGAAGCCTTCTTGACAATGGGGAAGACTCCCAGGATTGAGCTTGGTCCTGGCACTGAGGGATACACAAGGCCTTCTGGATTAAAAAGGGGAAAAGATATGTAACACAATAAGGTGTCAGTGGCTGAGAGAGTTCAAATGGAGGTGAGAAGCTATTCTAGGGGCTACTCTTTATCCAAGCTTGCGCTAAGTGTTGCTAATTGCCATGGTTTGCCATACCCCAACAAACATCATTCCAGTTAACCCTAGTGCTCTGACAAACTACAAAAGTTTCATATACTTAGTTTACTTTCCTGAAACCTATAACCTCCACAAGGTTTCTAGGCCAGATAAGTTCTGAAACCCAGAGGGGCCAGCATCTCAAAGAATATCAACTAATTCCATCTCCCTATCCTATATTGATGATGCCCCTTTTCTTTTCTTTTTTCTTTTTTGTTTTTTTGTATAGGATCGTATTTACTTGAATTCTCTTTTAGTATGCATTTTATTTTCTTCTTTTCCACTGGATATTTCTGCTTTCATAAGCTTAGCTTCATTTTCTATGACACATCTTAAAATGTCCAATTTCACCCCCTTTCAAATGAAAAAGTTAGAATAGGCATAGCCCAAACACCCCTATAGATTGGGAATAAGATCAAAGGAGGAGAAGTTAGAGAAGATGGGACTTAACAAACGAGTATGACTGCCGAATCACTATAATGATACTTCTTTTAGCTTCCAGTGTTTTGGAGCAGCTAGAAGGAAAAATCTGAAAATGTGGAATGGTTACCTATACCAAACTTCAAAATCTGTTCTGTAAATACTTGTTAAAATGTACTTTGAAAATTTTTGCTTTTTAAGTATATGCTATATTTCACAATAAAAAATGTTCAAAAGATAAATAAATTCACAAGATACCCTTTCTCAGCCATTCATATTTCAAGGATGAAAATATTTGATGGCCCACTGTACTATACAGTATGTAAAGAAAATAGAAATTCTCATATTATACCTTTACAGATGGCACTGGGCTTTATATTTCAAAATTTAAAAGACTACTTCTCCCTTAGGCAATTTCTTTCCTAGATATTAACTTCCAGATGTAGTTACACAAAGGTAGTCAATACAGCATTGTTAATAACATCAAAACATTTGATGCTAATTAACCATCCATCAAGAGGAAATTAGTTAAATTTTGGCACATCCCCACAAAGGAATGTTATGTAATTAAAAAAAAATGTAGTAGCTTCATGTATGGATATGAATAGTTCTGAGACTTACTGCTAAATTAAAAAATCTTATTAAAAGGTAAAGTATGCTACGGTGTGTGAGAGAACAAAAATAATGTGCATACCTTTAAATTTATAAATTCATTGAGCTCTTATATGCAAGAAACTTGTATCAAGTTACAATACAAAAGGGAGGATATTAGGGAACAAGAGGCATATTTCCTTGTATTACCTCTTCAAAATAAATACTATATTTAAGACAAAAGTTAAATGTATAGATATATATTGCTTTGGCTTTTAAAAGTGTTTAATACTAAGTCTGATTAAAATGCAACAATTCAGAAAATAAAGAGGCACACTAGAACTAGTAATGTCATTTTAAGTCTCTAATAGGATATACTCTTGACGTCCTGAGAGTCAGAAGACGTTAAGTGAGAATCACACCTTCTCAGCACCTGACAATAGAATGTTGGTACCAAAAAAAAAACAGTTAAGGTATTGATTCATCCTCTAAGATGAAAGGAACACATGAAAAGAGAAGAAAATTCCTAAGTGCCCTAAACCTGTTATTACTTTAATTTTCAAAGGTGTAATCATTTTTTAAAGTACGGTCTTAAATTTAGGTGACATTGAGTAAGATACTTAACTACCACATGATTGAAATAAGCTGTATCTGATTCCCCCATTCTCTTACGGAATCCAACAATCTTGAGTAACAAAGGCTCTATCCCATCTACCCCAGTGATAAAGACCCAACCAATCCCTTTTAGCACTCACATTATCCATCCTCTCCAAATAACAACCATATTAAATTGTGTAGTATATTATTGAAGTCCACCTGCTACATAAAGTTTAAAACAAAAAGGCTCATTTCTATTCAATACACATTTCTTGAGCATATACTTTGCATTGTGAAGAGAACCTCTGCCTTCAGTCACCCCATTATCTAATGGGGACGGGGAAGAGAAGACAGTCATGCAAATGCTAAGAGGGACCACGATGTGGGAAAACTATCATGAGAACATAGATGAGGGAGGCAATTCCATGTGCCTAGGAAGGGTGGAAAGGATGGAAAAACACACACCAACAGAGTGATATTTGTCAAGAACTGAGTTCTTCCAAAAGACAAGGAAGAAAAGGAAGTTGTGGAATGACTTCATTCAGAGCTTCAGGGAATAAAACGTCTACATAAAGTAAAGCCGGGAATAGCATTTATCATCTAATTGCCTCCTTTAACAGAAAAGCACACCAAGGGAGGGGACAGTGGCTTCCCTGAAATCGCATGGCTCCTAGAGAGAGCTGCGACTTTGTAACTCAGAATACTGTCTCCACTGCGGAATTCTTTAAAAGATACTGTGCTTCGGCCTCGGTTTTGATAGCATCGCAATCAAACTTATTCGATAAAATACAGAAAACAATTTCAGGACATTTTTCCTTTCCCAGAGAATTAAATTTTCTCTCTGAAAATTGTCTGTTTTCTAGAAGCAAAATGCAGCCATTTGTTTAAAGGCCTGAAAACAATAAAAATAAGTACTGCCCTAACAGTAAACTATGAAGTTTCTATGGCATCAACTTTCAAAATAAGGAGTAGGAGAGAGAATTAGCTGATGACTTGCGCTAACTCTCACAATGGTGAGTTTGTAACTGGCCACATATAAGTGGCCGTGGACCTATGGTGGGGGCTAGGGAAGAAAGGGCTAACTGAGGGGGTTGATGGAGGTGTAGCATTTTGGAGAGTACATAATTGGCCCCTTGCCATAAGCCCGCATGTACTCGCAGATATATATATCTGTATATGAGTATATACATGCATTTTTTTGTGCCTCTATGGGTCACAGTTTAAGGCCAAGAATGCCACTTCTGTGTACCACACTAGACCCTCCTACAGAATTTTCAGAATATGTCTGCGCATTTTCTTTCTGTCCTCTCTTAATTCCTTCCTATAAAAAAAATCTTAAAAAAGGATCTACTTGGACTATCTCTGGGTTGTGTCAAACACGCTGAATGTTGCCTTTTATCGTCATGACCCCACTCTAGGTTTTCTTACGAAATCAACATCAACTAGGCTATGACAGATTCTGTGAATACATTTTTGTCCTACTTGTACCCCCGCCCCCAAAAAAGGTAGCATATTTGGTAAAATTAATGATTGCTTTCTCTTTTATGAAACTCATTCTCCTTAGACACATTTTTCTCTTGGTTTTTCTTTCACTTCTCTATTAACTTTACAGCTTTTTCTCTGCATCTCCGTCCCTCCCAAGTGTTTCTGTGTCCCAGGGTTGCAGCCCTTAATCTTTTTTCTCTCTTTACTTTTCTTTAGCATCCTCTTACATGTTAAATGTGCCCTATGAGAGTCTGCTGATGAGATCCCTCCAAAGGTGTAGTTAAATATTTCCAGACTTTCCTAGAAAATCCACTTATATGTCCTTCAGCTACTTGCAAAACAACATAACTACAACTGGATACATCTCTTTTCCCCAAAACCTGTTGAACTTCATATTTCAGTCAATTACTGCACAAGTTATCCAATTTCCAAATCAGCAATTTGTGACCCACCCTTCACTCTTCTTGCTGACTCACCTCCAATCAGAGACTAACGTTGATACAGTTTCCTTAATGTCTCTCAATCCTTTCTCCCCATTCTTTCCCCTTTGTTCCTGCCTTATTGTAGGCCCTTGCCACTTCTTGCCCTATTATTATAAAATCCTTATGAAAAACAGTCCAACTATCTTCAATTCAGAACTCAGACTAACAAAATAATCACCCTAAATTTAAAATCCCTAAAAGATTTTGTTCTCTAGGAATTCTTCATAGCATTCATAATAAAGTTCAATAATTTTAAACTCAGGATGTCAGGCCCTTGATAATCTATTGTATCTTCTTCTATAGCTCTTTAAATGGTCTTAACTCCGTTCATATCCTTGAGTCACACTGTTTCATGATTGCATGTCTTGTGTATGTTCTTTCCCTTGGCTTCTTTATTCAGCCAGTGAATACATATCCAGCTTTCAAAAATTGGGTCCAGGGTCACATCTACCAAAGATCCTTCTTTGATTAGGTTGCGTGCCCCTCTTTGGGGCTCACTTGTGCATATCTCTTAGCATACAATTTTCTCACCATAATTTCTTTTTCTTTTTCTTTTTTTTCATTTATAGCCTTTAGTCCTGATAATGTGAGAAAAGAATCAAAGCACTGCTTTGGTGTCAGGAACAGCATGCTCTTAAAACTCAGAACATTCTGAAAAACTACTATGTACTTTATTTTTGTTTTTACACCCATCCTATTTTGGGTTTCAAAGGATTATCACATACTATATATGTGTCAAATACATTACATGTGTTTACAAAAGTAGTATATATTTGTTGTACATATTTTACTATGTATGTGACTTGTCATACTATGTATGACATTTGTTAACTCAAGGATTGCAAGTGTCAGTGGCTGTTCATTTCCATTTATGGAAATTACTTTCCTCCCTACTCTTTGTAATTTAATCTCTTATCATAATTTACTCATTTGTTCATTTATTCATGCAATACATATAAACAAATGCCTACTAAATCCCAGAAGCCATGCAAAACACTGGAGATACAATGAGAAACAAAAATAGTCATGGCCACTGCCCTCAAGGAGTCTGCACTGAAGTAGGGGACAACTATTAATCAAAATAATCTTACAAACTAATGTACAACTCCAACTGTGGCAGATGCAAAAGAGAAGTAGGGCCCCAACCCAATCATGATGGCAGAGTATGATGCTTCAGAACTCTCACCCACAGGAGCTTTTATGCTGGTTGTACAAACTAGCAAAAACACTGTTGCCAACACTTTAGAAAGTAGTTAGAGGACTGCAGTAACAAGACAAGTGTCAAACAAGAAAAAGGCTACTAAAAAGTAGTAGGATCAATGGGTGTGAGGGTAGTTCAGTGATAGAATTCTCACCTGCCAAGCAGGAGACCCAGGTTTGATTCCAGGGCCAAGCATTTCCCAAACAAAGAAACAGACAAAACAAACAAACAAAATGTCAACAAATGGTGCTGCAATAATGGGATATTCACATGGAAAAAGAATGAAATGTGACCCTACCATACAGCATACAAAAAAAAAAGTGAAAGGGTCTCATGGTGTCTAGATGGCTCCTCTCCCACCCTTCACCAGCATTGTATGGAGCTGTCCTGTGATCCCAGTGCATGGATCTTGGTCCTGGTTCCAGAAGGAGCACAAATGCCCTCAGGCACACACTAGCCTAACCTGTCTGGTGGTTACCTAGGGGACTTATCATCCCAAAACTTGCCCTGCAGATAGAAGACAGCTCACAGAGCTCTCCTACAGAACACAGTGGCAGTCAAGTCATGCTGTCTGGGATAAGAGATTGCTGCTTGTAGAACATACAGTGCAGTGCCAAGAACTGTAAAGAAACTGATTCTTAGGGAAGAAGACATTGGAACCAGGCAAATGGGAGATTTCCTAGGGCTACATGCATATGTCCAATACAAGATATGGGCATGGTAAGAACCAGAGAAACCTTTATGCTCTGTCCTGGACCTATTCTCTAAACTCATTGCATGAATAAACTCTGAAGGAGGGCTTGCACAGGTCAATTTGCAGAGACTGGGTAAAAAAAATGCTTTGTTTCTTCTTCTCCTCCTCCTCTTTTTCTTCCTCCTCCTCCTCCTCTTCCTCGTCCTCCTCCTTCTCCTCTTCTTTCTTCTCCTTCTTCTTCTTTGGTTAGTACCTGGCAATCAAGGGAAATTCTGCCATAATACTAAATGGATAAAAGCTTAAGGAACAGACACCTTAGATTTTAAACTCCAGTAATAATGCATTAAAGTATTAAAATGTCCAGGTTTCAACTAAAGATTACAAAATATATAAAGGGATAGGAAGTGATGGCCCAGCCAAATGAGAAAAGTATAGCATTAAAAACCATTAGTGAGGAAGACCAGACCTGGGACAAACCAGACAGAAACATTTAAAAATGGTCCAAGATATGTTCAAAGAACTAAAGGAAAATATGGACAAAGAACTAAAGGAAATGAGGAAAGTGCTGGATGAACACAAAGAAACTATCAATAGAGAGATTGAAATTATGAAAAGGAACCAAACAGAGCTGAAGACCACAGTAAAAAAAATTTTTTTGTAATTCCCTAGAGGTGTTTAACAGCAGACTGAAGCTGGCAGAAGAATCAGAGAACTTGAAGATAAGACTATTGAAGCCATTCAATCTGAAGAGCAAAAAGAAAGATTGAAAAGAAGGGAACAGAGCCTGAGGAAACTGTGGGTTCCTGCATACCACTATATGTATTGGGAGAGTCTCAGAAAGTGAAGACAGAAAGAAAGGGATAGAGAGAATATTCAAAGAAATAATAGCTGACTACTTCCCAAATTCAATGACAGACCTGCCTATACTACATACAAGACACTTAGCAGAAATCCAAATGGGACAAACCCAAATAGACCCATGCTGCTGCATATTATAATCAAACTGTTGAATGTCAAAGATAGAGAATTCTGAAAGCCACAGGAGAGAATCAATGTGTTAAGGACAAGACAGCCTTCATGAGATCAAGTGCTGATTTCTCATTAGAAACTAAGAAGGCGAAAAGGCAAAGCAAAATCTGCCAACCAAGAATTTTGAATCTGGCAAATCTGTCTTTCAAAACTGAGGGAGAGATGAAGGCATTTCCAGATAAACAAAAGCTGAGGGACCATCACCAACAGACCAGCTTTACCAGGGATGCTAGAGAGAGTTCTGTAGGTTGAAAAAATAAGACAATAGATTGAGCCTTATGAATATAAAGATCTTCCATAGAGTAATGACTCAGGTAAATGTAAATGATAGTACTACTGCGGCTTTTGTTTGTAACTCCATTTTTTTACTTCCTACACGATCTAAAAGGCAAATCCAAAAAATGTAACGATAAATGAGTGGTTTGGGACTCAATGCATAAACACAAAGTTTGTGAAAAGAACTACACAAAGGTGGGGGGGGATGAAGACGGGTATAGAAATATAGTTTGTGTATACTATTGATATGAAGTTGAAATCATAGCAAATGGGTTTTTTTTATAGATTTAGAACATTAAATTTAAGTTCTATATCAGAATATGCAGACTCAAAGAGATAAAAATTAGAGTATAGGTTGCCAGAGAGAGGGGGAGAGAAATGGGCAGTTAATGCATAAAGGATATATAGGCTTTCAGTTTGGGAAGATGTGAAAGTTTTAGTAAGGGAAGGTGGTAATGTAATATTGTGAATGTGATTAATCCCATTGAATTGTGTGCTTGGAAATGGTTGGGATGGGAAAGTTTACATTGCATATATGTTACTACAATTAACAACAACAACAACAAAAGAAAACTAAAGAGACAATGACAATGAATTGCAACACGTGATCCTGGATAGGATCTAGTAAGGGAGGAGAAAAGGGCCAAAGAGACAGTCTTTGGAGACATGAAAAAACTGGAATATAGACTCTAAGCTTTGTATCAATGGTAAATTTCTTGAACTTGATAAGTACACCTAAGGTGGTTACATAAGTGAATATCCTTAGGAAATGTACACGGCAGTACTAAGTATTCAGTGACTGATGTATATAACCCACACTAAAGTGTTCAAAAAACGTATTGATAAGTAGATACATAAGTAGATGGATAGATAATAGGCTGGCTAGACGGATAGACAGACAGACAGAAACAGATGGATAGATAAATAGATGGATAGATAGACAGACAGATAGATAGATAAATAGATAGATGGATAGAATGATACAGTAAATGTGGAAAAATGCTAAAATTTGTGCATCTTGGGTGTCTGGAGGGTGTAGGGGTACATTGGAGTTCTGGTTGGGGTTTGTATCATTTTCAAGAATGTCCTGTATGATTAAAAAGAAAATCAGAGAAGTACATGATGCCCTAAAGTCTATAATGGGGGTTTTGATCTAGTGTGATGCTGAGGCACTTATCATATCATGTCTTGTTTCACAGTAATTGGGCAGATGTTTAATATCAGTTTCCTCACCTCACCTCAAAGATGCACACATTTTCATACACATAAATACTTTGTTGCCTTCTGTGAAAAATCTGAAGTTCATGTGTCATGTGATACTATAACTACCACTTCTCCCATACAACTGCTGAGATTTTTGCTGGTCCATAATTCTCTACTGAATGGCCCATAATTCTCTACTGAATTGAATTAAATGTTTCCACCCGGAGTTGCAGAATAGTCACATGATTCTGTTTCTTTCCAGATTTAGTTAACCACAATTCATCTGCAGATAAGACCTTAATAAAATTTATTGTAACCTTATAATGCAATTATATACAAAGCCAGCATGTGCCATGCCTACTCTTCCCTAAAAATCATTGGCACATCTGCCAGATATTTTCAGATATGCTAAAAAATGGAGGAGACCTTAAAAGAGAAACTCAAGCCAGGAGGAAAGTAGCAGCTGGAATCCTTTAATTGATCTGTCTAACATAATGGTCTGGAAAACCAGCAAAGATCTGGGTTAAGAAATTTCTATATTATCATTCTGAAAAGTCTCATACTTGCAGACTTTGCAACTGTTTCCATTTCCAGATTCATAGGTTAGTTATCAAATAATGAAAAACGGAAAGACCTCAAATGAAAATCTGGTTTCAATAAGCCTCATGCAAGGGCTCACCCTAAGTGCCCAATGACGTTTATACGTGTCACAGGGATAATGCTTCCAGAAGCCAACACTAACTACTTAGCCTTCTTCAGCATTCCGGGCTGCGTAAAATTTCCATTTGGACTAAAATGTGATTGTTATTTGAGATCCATGTTCTCTTTGACCATTTCCTCTCATTTAGCAGAATTCAGTAGTTCAGCCTCCACATCATACTGGACATGGGATCACCTCTCAACACTGACATCAAATGACTTTAGGACATAACTTCATTTCTTCAAAGTGTTTCTCATACGCACAAAGTAGTGAGTATTAATTGCTACTTAACAGGATTAAGAATGAACCATTATTAAAAATTGTCATAATTAGATAAAACAAGTAACACAGTAAGTAATCAATAAATGGTCGTGGCGATGATGTTAGTGGTAATGATAGAGGGTTACGGGCACTCAACACTTTGGGGAAACTTACATTAATATTCTTTTCCAAAATCGAGGATTTATTCTACAACATTAACCATCTGCTATTTGAGATTATTTTCATAGCATCTACAAAAATAACTAAGAACCACTTTTGTTTGAGGGAAGAATCTAAGAAAATTAGATTTATAAAAAGTTCTGAGAATTTTTGTTCTATCAAAATTCCGTAAGAAGCGAAGGGGGTACAGTGTGACAGTGGCTCAGTGGCAGAGTTCTCGCCTGCCGTGCCAGAGACCCAGGCTCGTTTCCCGGTGCCTGCCCATGCAAAAAAAAAGTGAAGGGGATTTCTTCTTAAGGTGGTGGACATGTGGACATGTTTTTTAATTAGTTCATACTGGTGGTTGTACAACCTTGCAAATATACTAAAAGTGGCTGAATTGTATACTTTAAAAGGGTGAATTTTACAGTATATGAATTATATTTTGATTTAAAAGTTTCTAAAGAAAAACAGCTGGACTTCAACAAAATAGTTTATTAGTTCAAAATATATTTAAGTGGGATTTTTCCCCATTTTCCTCTTTCCATATCAGTTGCCTTTCCTATTTGGAAGTAAGTCCACTATAAGCCCTAAGAATTAGGATTGATTTGGTTGTCAAATATTAGATGGCATCATGGGAACATTTGAAAACTTCTAAGCTGCACACTCCCAAATTCAAAACCCAGAGTTACTAAGTTACAGCTGTGTGTCCATGGACATATTTCTTAACTTCTTTGAGCTTCATTTTTCTCCGTTACAAAATGAGGCTAATAACCAGCTTTCCACTCTTGGTAGTTGCAACAAAATACGAAAAAAGAAAAAATATATATGTGTAACACAGAATTTAGCACTTAGTAGACTCTCTGCAAATAAGAATTTCTCATGTTTTCCCAATTTAAAATAGCACACTTGAAAAAAATCATGACCTGGTATAAATTACCCACTGATCAACCTTGTATTTAAAATGTATAATTTCGTAAACGTAAATGGAATTACCCTTCTTAAGGGTGGATTCTAAAACTTCAGGTTCATTAACGATGTTTTTGATTCTTAAACATTTGAAAAGGAAGGGACATGCGCAGAAAATATGGAAAACCACCCCCCCCTTCCATTTTCTACCACACGCCTGATGCCGTCACTGACACTTTAAGCTGAGGAATATAAGTAGATTTTGCTTAGGAGGTGTTAGATTGTTTGGAGAGTGTTTTTTTTTTTCTTTTTGGTTTTAATCCCATCATTACCTAGACTAGACAACAAGCATTAGGCTATGCTCTGGATGAGCATCATGCCTTGGTCATTTTATTAATCTTCACAGGTGCAACCATCAAAAAGAACATTTTTTGCAGCTGACAAAACTGCCTGTACTATGAGTTCAATTATGTATAAAATATATATTCACATATCGGGGCAGAGCACATCCACACAAAAATAGAGCAGCAATTATTTCCCAGTGATCATTTTGGTAACTTTTGGCAATCAAGGGGAAACAGTAGATACAATATTTAAGATCACGGATCCTGGAGTTACACCACCCAGGCCTTGCTGCCTGCTGCCTACTGGCAGGATGCTTTTGTGCAAGCCACCTAACTGCTCTAGCCATCAGTTTCTACTTACAGAAAATGAGAACAATCAAACTATACAGAGTAAGGTTTAACTGAGATAATATATATATATAAAATAGGGAGCACATTGCCTGTGGAATATTAAAAAAAAACC
>PVIY010046317.1:0-18530 GCA_004026745.1 Myrmecophaga tridactyla | reverse complement strand
GAGACTGCTCATCATGTTGGCTGGAGAGAGAGGCCACATCTGAGTAACAAAAGAGGCCCTCCTGGGGGTGACTCTTAGGCCTAAATTTTAAGTAGACTTGACCTATCCTTTGTGGGGTTAAGTTTCATATGAACAAACCCCAAGACTGGGGGCTCAGCTTATAGCTTTGGTTGTCCACACTGCTTGTGAGAATATCAAGTGCATGTATATTTTTATTTATCCAATCATCTATCGATGGACACCTGGATTCCTTCCACTTTTTGGCTACTATAAATAATGCTACAGTGAACACTGGTGTATAAATATCTGTTGAAGTCCCTATTTTCAATTCTTGCACGTATCTTCCTAGGAGTGGAATTGCTGGGTCATATGGTAATTACAGGTTTAACTTTCTGAGGAACTGTCAAGCTTCTTTCCACAGCGCCTGCTGCATTTTTCATTTCCACCAACAATGTACCAGTGTTCCTAGGTCTCTGCATCCTCACCAACTTGATATTTTCAGATTTTTTAAGAATAGCCATCGTCGTGGACAGGAAGTGGAATCTCACGATAGTTTTAATTTTAATTTCCTTAGTGGCTAATGATGTTGAACATTTTCATATACTTATTGGCCATTTATATATCTACTTTGGAGAAACGTGTATTCAAATTCTTGGCCCATTTTTAACTGGGTTGTCTTTTATGTTGTTGAGTTGTAGGAATTCTTTATATATTCTGGATATTAAACCCTTATCAGATATACGATTTCCAAATATTTTCTCTCAGTCTGTATGTTTTCCTTTCACTTTCTCGATAAGATCCTTTGATGCAAGAAAGCTTTTTGATAAATTGAGTAGATTGAAGTGCTAGTGATCAATGAAAGGGAGGGGTGAGAGGTATGGTATGTATGAATTGTTTTCTGTTTTTTCTTTTTCTGAATTGATGCAAATGTTCTAAGAAATGATCATGATGATGAATATACTACTATGTGATGAAAAAAGTTCATATTGTATGTTGATTGTTTTTATTAATAAAAATTTTTTAAAAAGAGAGCTTTTTGACGTGATAAAGTCCATTTTTGTCTATTTTTTCTTCTGTTGCTTGTGCACTTGGTGTAAAGTCTAAAAATCCATCACCTACCACAAGGTTCTGAAGCTATTTACCTACATTTTCCTTGTAAGATTTTTTTTTTTAGTATTAGCTCTTATATTTAGGTCATTGATCTATTTTGAATTACTTTTTCGTATCTGGTGAGATGTAGGGGTCCGCATTTATTCTTCTGCATGTGAATTTCCAGTCATCCCAGCCCCATTTGGATGAAGAGACTATTATTTCCCCATTTAATGGACTTGGCACACTTGTCAAAAATCAACTGACCATAGATGTATGGCTATCATCTCTGGACTCTCAATTTTATTCCATTGGTCTATATGTCTAACTTATTACAAGTACAAGACTATTTCAATTACTGTAACTTTGTAATATGTTTTCAAGTCACAAAGTGAGAATCCTCCAGCTCTGTTTTTCTTCAAGATTGTTTTGGCTATTTGGGACCCTTACAATTCCATATGAATTTGAGGATCATCTTTTCCATTTTGAAGAAAAAGGATGCTGGAATTTTTATAGGGACTGCATTGAATTTGTAAACCACTTAGAGAGTATTAATATCTTAACAATAATATTAAGTCTTCCAATCCATGAACATGGAATATCTTTCCATTTATTTGGGTCTTCTTTAATTTCTTTCAGCAACGTTATGCAGTTTTCAGGGTACAAATCTTTCACCTCTGTGCCAGTTTGAATCTGTTGGGTACCCTAGAAAAGCCAAGTTCTTTAATCTTCATTCAATACTGCTGGGTGGGATCTTTTTGTTTCCATGAAGATGTGACCCACCCAACTGTTAGTGGTAACTTTTGATTAGATGGTTTCCATGGAAATATGTCTCCACCCATTCAAGGTAGGGTTGCTTACTGGAGCCTTTAAGAGGCAACCATTTTGGAAAAAGCTTTAGAGCTAACAGAGCTGAGAGAGATACACAGCCAGAGATCTTTGGAGAAGCAGAAGGAGAACACCACTGGGGGAATCCTTATGAAACGAGAAGCCAGAAGAGAAAGCTAGCAGACATCTCCAGTGCCTTTCCAGCTGAGGTGTTCTGGACCCAATGGCTTTTCTTGAATCAAGGTACCCTTCACTGTATGCCTTAGTTTGGACATTTTCATGGCCTTAGAACAGTAAACGTGCAATTTAATAAATTTCCCTTTTAAAAGCCATTCTGTTTCTAGTATATTGCATTCTGGCAGCTTTAGAAAACTAAAACAACCTCTCTGGTTAAGTCTATTTCTAAATATTTCAACCTTTAGGTGAAATTGGAAATGGAAATTTCACTTCCAAATGCATCTAAAAGGATAAAACACTTGATACATTTCTTGAGTTCCTTTTCAGATTGCTCATTACTGGTGTATAGAAACCCAACTTATGTCTGCATATTTATCTTGTATCCTGCAACTCTGTTGAATTCCACTAGCTTTCTTGTGGATTGCTTGGGATTTTCTACATATAGGATGCTATCTTCAAGTTAGATAATTTGACTTCTCCCTTTCTAGTATGGATGCCTTTTATTTCTTTTTCTGCTTGACTACTACTCTGGTTTGAATTTCCAGTACACTATTGAATAACAGTGGGACAAAGGACAATCTTATCTTTTTACTGATCACAGGGGAAAAGCTTTCAGCCTTTCATCTTTGAGTATGATTTTTTCTAAGGATATTTCAAAAATGCCCTTTATGATGTTGAGAAAGTTACCTTCTATTTCTAGTTTTCTGAGTATTTTTATCACGAAAGGATTTGGATTTCGTCAAATACCTTTTTGGCATCAACTGAGATGGTCATGTTTTTTTCTCTTCATTCTAATGAATGGGGTGTATTACATTGATGAACTTATATTAAACCAATCCTTGCATTCCTGGAATAAATCCAACTTGGTCATGGTGTATAATCCTTTTAATATACTGTTGGTTTCAGTTTTCCGGTTTTTGTTGAGGATTTTTTTCATCAGTAAATAAGGACTATAATCTGGAATTTTCTTTCCTTGTGTTATCTGTACCTGAGTTTGGTGTCAGAATGATTCTGGCCTCACAGACTATGTTAGGAAGGAAAATTTTCTCTTTTGATTTTTGTAAATGCTTGAGAAGGAGTGCTGTTAAATCTTTAACTGTCTGGTAGAACTCAGTAATTAAACAAATGGTCTTAGACTTTTTTTTTTGTTGGGACATGTTTGATTACTGGTTCAATTTCTTTACTTGTTATACATCTGTTGAGATTTTCTATTTCATTTGTGTCAGGTAATTTGTATGTTTCTAGGAATTTGTCCATGTCTGTCTATTTTTATAAGGGGATTTAAAAAGATTGAAAATACCAGGCCACATATACAGGATCCCTGAAAAATATTGATAAGTTGTACTTTATTGAAATTTAAAACTTCTGCTTTTAAAGACACTGTTAAAAAATGCAAATCCAAGCCACAGTTTGGGAGAAAATATTTGCACAACACATATCTGATAAAGGACTTATACCCAAAATATATAAAGACCTCTTAAAACTCAACAATAAGAAAACATACAACCCAATTTTAAAATGGGCAAAAGATCTGAACAGAAGATATAAAGATGGTACATAAGCATTTGAAAAGATGCTCATATCATTTTTTTCATTAGGGAGTTTCAAATTAAAACAGCGATGAGATACTACTATATGCCTATTAAAATGGCTAAAATCCACTGCTGGTGAAAATGCAGAACAACAGTAATGCCCACATATTGCTGGTGAGAATTCAAAATGTGCAGCAACTTCGGAAGATAGCGTGCGTGGCAGTTTCTTACAAGGGTAAACACAGTCTTATCATGATACAGCAATTGTGCTCCTAGGTACTTATTCAACTGATTTGAAAATGGATGTCCTCATAAAACCTGCACTCAAATGTTTATAAGCACCTTTACTCATAATTGCCAAAAACTGGAAGCAACCAATAGGTGAGCAGATAAATAAATTGTAGTACATCCATATGATGCATTATTATTTAGTGATGAAAAGAAGTGAGATACCTGCCATGAAAAGACATGCATGAATCTTAAAATATTAAGTGGAAGAAGCCAGTCTGAAAAAAAGGACGTACTGTATGATTCCAATTATATGACATTCTGGTAAAAGGGAAAACTACTGAGACAGTAAAAAGGTCAGTAATTTCCAGTGGCTCAGAAGAAGGGAAGAGGGGTTGACTAGATGAAGCACAGGGGATATTCTACAGTGATGAAACTATTCTGTATGATATTGTAATTGTGGATACATGGCACTATGCGTTCACCAAAATCTATTAAACGCTATGGCACAAAGAGTGAACAATGTAAAAAATTAAGAAATCAGGGAATCCCAGGATGGAACACAGAATGTGACAAGACAAACTCTGTGTATATATATACACACACACACATACATATATATATGAGTTTCTGCATGGGTCATTTACACATATAGGCTCCCTTGCTCTGACACCCTACAGTGCATAGAAGGAATGACACCCAGAAGCCATGAGCATACCTAGAACCCAGATCTTGGTTTTTAATAGCATCTGTCCAATAAAAGGTACTAGAGTTCCTTGGAAAAATCACTAATTCTAGGCCTGAAGCAGAAAATACACAAGATGATTCTGAAGTATTTTGAAGTGCTGGAAAGTAAGGAAGACCCCCCCCCCCCAAAAAAAAAAAAAAGATTTTAAATAAATAAATGCAAAACAACCCACAGCGAAGGGGGCAGGTCAAAGACACAACAGAAAGACCTCCCAACGCCAAAGCTAGACCAATCTAAACAACAAAATAAAGTAGTATGGGATTATAACCTATAGTATCAAAACCTAAAATAAATATCCATGAGTCCACACTGACATCAAAGATTGAATAAATAAGTGCAGATGAATTCCATATAATTTATGTAGCTACTCCCTGCAAGGAGATAGAGAATAACTCCACACTCTTCAAGTACGGGCTGTACATGGCGACTTCCTTCCAAACAGCACAGTACAGGAGAGGGGCAGGAGGCTCACTTGGCAGTGGGGACCGCGACAGGTACTCCCTCAGCCTGGTGGCTGACGCCAACATCGATATGCTGGTGTTCATCATATTGACACAGCTGATGGAAATGACACCTTGCCTGTGTGATCTTTCTCCCTCCCTCAAACCTTTAACCCTGATCAAATACAAAAAAAAAAAAAAAAAAAAAAAATTAGACAAATCCCAGAGGAGGGATATTCTACAAAATATTTGACCCATACTCCTCAGACTATAAAGATTATCAAATGCTAAGCCTGAGAAACTGTCAACAGCCAAGAGGAGCCTAAGGAGAGACGACAATTAAATGAAATATGGTATCCTGGAACAGGAAAAGGACATTAGATAAAAACTAAAGAAATTTGAGTAAACTAAGGGCTTTCGTTTAAAGTGTCAATGTTGATTCATAATTGAGACAATGCCCCATACTAATATAAGATGTTAATAACAGGGGAGGTGGGAAGATGGCAGAGTGGAAGCTCAGGAATCGGACCTTCCACCAGAGCATATATGAACGGGCAAGATATGTTTTAATCAGCTATTTTGAAACCCCACAGTCTAGGAAAACACTGTGTAGCAAACAAGAAAGAGGGGAGGAAGGGGCTGGTAGCTGCAGTAAAAACTGGTGGATTTCACTCTGCACACAGCAGCTACCATCCCTCATCACCCATATTTGAGGCAGGCAGCAGTGGGGTCCTGAACTCAGATGCTAGGGTGGGATGTAAACACCTAGTTATCTCAGGGCCTGGGGGTGTGCAGCCCAATCACTGGGCACTGTTCCCGGTCAGCTACTGCACACTGCTGATGGGCTGGAGCATAGCCATTGTTCTAGCCCACCCTGAGCAAAGGCTGTCAAGGAATCTTAGAGACATAATCCTTCCTCAAAATGGGGGGAAACAGTTCAAGAGCTATGTTTATTGAGCAAGTGCAGAATTTTAAAAAAGGTGAAGAGACAGCCAACTTAATGGGAGAAAGTATTTGGAAACCACAAATTGGATAAAGGTTTGATATCCTGTGTACTTAAAGAAATTATACAGCTCACCAACAAAAGAACAAACAACCCAATTACAAAACGGGCAGAGGATAGGAATAGGCACTTTTCTGAAGAGCAAATACAGATGACTAAAAAGCACATGAAGACATACTCTTCTCCAGTCAGCTATAAGGGAAATACAAATTAAGATGACAATGAGATATCACCTCACACCTATAAGAATGGCTGTCATTAAACAAACAGGAAACTACAAATGTTGGAGGTATATGCTGAGCAATGGGGTTTCAGGATCCTATGGCAACCCCACTCCTACCTCCTGTGGAACCACCACACTGACCCCCAAGGAGCTACACCTCTCATTTCCCTACTGACAGTGAATAGGTACATCTCTTTCTCCACATTTTTTCTAGCACTTGTTTCTCTCTGTTCATTTTTTGGCATGGGCAGGCTCAGGAATCAAACCCAGGTCTCCGGCATGGCAGGCGACAACACTGCCACCGAGCCACCGTGGTCCGCCCCGCTCTCTGTTCATTTTTAAATAGTTTTATTCACACGTCATAATCCAGCCTAAGTGTACAAACATGCCTTTACCACCATCCTCTATCTGAAGGCATTCCCTTTTCTTCCACAAAGAATCTATCCCCCTTACCACTAGAGGTCTTGCCACGTGACAAACTAAGGATCAAGGATCGCAGGCAGCCAGGCCCAGAACGCCAGCCTTTGGGTGGAGAGTTTCACCTTGATGACACCTTGATTTGGACATTTTCCTGGCCTCAAAACCATGAGAGAATAAATTCCCATTGTTTAAACTGACACATTGCGTCGTATTTGTGTAAGAAGCCTAGGAAACTAAAACAGGGACTAAAACCAAAAGTTAACACATTACATTATTGAAATGTACACTGTGCTAGAAAAGATTAGAAGACAAAGCAACAGGAAATCCTAGCACATTCACAGGAATAGGATAAAAATCCAGAAAACATAAATGCAGAGGACCAGAGTGTGAACATATCAGACAAAAACTTTTTTTAAAAAATGACCCTCAAGATGCTCAAGGAGATGAAGGACAAAAAACAGAGAAAGAACTGAAAGATATCAGGAAAACAAGGAACGACCAATATGAGACTGTCAACAAAGATACAGAAATTTTAAAATGGAACCAAAAAGAACTATGGAGTCGAAGACCACAATAACTGAAATGAAAAATCCCCTAGAGGGTTTCAACAGCAGGTTGGCGCTGGCAGAAGAAAGAATCAGTGCCTCTGAAGACAAGACAATTGAGATGAGTTTGGCTGAGGATCAGAAAGAAAGAAAGAGGAATTAGAAAAAGTGAACAGAGCCTAAGAGACCACTGAGACACCATCAAGCAGACCAATATACATACTATGGGAACCCCAGAAAGAGAATAAAGAGAGAAAGGGGCAGAAGGAATAGTCAATGAAATAACGAGAGAAAATCTCCCAAATGTCAATGAAAGGCATGAATATACACATTGAAGAAACTTAATGAATCCCAAACAGCATAAACTCTAAGAGAACCATGCCTAGACACAGAGTAGTCAAACTGCTGAATGACAAAGAAAAAGAGAGGGTTTGGAAAACTGCAAGAGAAAAGCAAGGTGTTAGTTAAATGCTGATTCCTCATCAGAAATCATGGAGGCAAGAAGGCAGTGAAATTAAATGCTTAAAGTGTGAGAGAAAACAATTGCCACCTAGAATTTTATAGGTAGGGACTGTGTTTTGAAAATGAAGGAACAATTAAGATATTCCAAGATAAACAGGAGCTGAAGAAGTTCAATACTAATAAAAATGCCTTACAAACAATGTTAAAGGGAGCTCTCTTCAGATTAAAAGAACACTAGACAGGGGATCAAAGCACAAAAAGAAATAAAGTTCTCCAGTAAAGGTAACCATATGGTAATTATAAATGCCAGTATGACTGTATTTTCTGGTATGTAATGACACTTCTTATTTATGACGGTGCTAAAATGTAAATGCATAAAAAGTAATGACAAAACTAGTTTTGGACTTACAATGTACAAAGATATAATTTGTAACAAATATAAAAAATAAGGAGGAGGTAGAGGGGTAGAAGGACGGTGATTGTGTACGCTGTTGAAGTTAAGTTGGTTTGTTAAGCTGCTAGAATGCCATATACTAGGAATGGAACAGCTTTTAAAAAGGGAATTTAATAAGTTTACAGTTCTGGTGCCGATAAAATGTCTAAACTAAGGCATCAACAAGAGGTTACCTTCACTCAAGAAAAGCTGATGCCATCCAGAACACCTCTGTCAGCTGGGAAGGCAACGGGCCGATATCTGCTCGCCCCTTGCTCCTGGGCTCCACTGCTTTCAGCCTCTGCTTCCTGTTCCCTTACTTGCCATCTGTGGGCCTTCACATGGCTCCTGCAAGACACAACTCTGGGTTCTGGCTTGCTTAGCTTCTCATGGGAAGGCATCTGGCAACATCTGCTGGGCTCTGCATCTCCAAATGTCTAGATCTCATGTTGGCTCTGTCAGCTCAGAAATGACTGTTCTCCATGCACCTGCATTCGCTCTGAAGCTTCTTCAAAATGTTCCCCTTTTAAAGGACTCTAGTAAGCTAATCAATACCCACCTTGGATGAGCGGCGTCACGTCTCCACCTAACTAAAAGTCCACACCCAAAACTGGGCGTGCCACATCTCTGCGGGGATAATCTCATCAGTAGCTTCCACCCTACAGTACTGAATCAGGATCAAAAGAAACTGCTTCTTCCACAGGATTGGGTCAGGATTAAAACATGGCTTTTCTCGGGTCCGTAACAGTTTCAAACTACCACAGCTGGTATCAAGTCAAATGTGACTGTTATGTATTTTGGATATTAAACTTTAACTCATGGTAACCACAAAAATATATGAAAAAAATATTTAAAAAGAAATGAGAAGGGACTCAATATGGTATAATACAAAAAAAATCAAATAAATATGAAAGTAGGTATTAACAGAAGAATTGAGGGTCAAAAAAAAAAAAGGTATAAGACTTACAAAGACAAAAGAGCAAAATGGAAGTAGAAATTCCTGTATTATCAGCAGTACTTCACATGCAAATAGATTAAGCTCTCAGTCAAAAGGTGGTGACTATCAGAATGGATAAAAAAAGTGTGACCCAACAAAATGTTGTTTACAGGAGACTTGCCTTGAGTTCATAGATAGGTAAAAAGTGAAAGGACAGCAAAAATTTTCCATGCAAGTAATAATCATAAGAGAGCTGAGCTACTAATATCAGATTAATCAGACTTCAAGTCAAAAACTGTTACAAGGGAAAAGAAAGGCCACTATAGACTGATGAAGAGGTCATTTCAGCAACAAGACATACCAATTATAAATGCATATGCACCCAACATCAGAGAACTAAAATATATGAAGCAAATACTGACAGATTTGAACAGAGAAATGAACGGCTCTACATTAATTGTAGGAGACTTTAATATGCCTGTTTCAATAATAGATAGACCATCTAGACAGAAGATCAATAAGGAAACAGATGACTTGAATGATATTCGAAACCCAATGGACCTAACAGACATATAGAACACTTTATAACAGCACAATATATATTATTCCCAAGTGCACCTGGATCATTCTTCAGGACAGGCCACATCTTAGGTCAAAAAAAAAAGTCTTGATAAATGCAAAAATATCAAAATCATACAATGTCTGATTTCAGATCTTTTCCAACCAAAACAGAACAAAACTAGCAGTTGATAACTGAGAGAGAAATGGAAAACTCACATATACGTGGAAATTAAATAATATACTCTTAACAACCACATGGGATAAAGAGGAAGTCACAAGGGAAATGAGAAAAGACCTTGAGGCCAATGAAAATGAAAGCATGACATACCCAAACGTGTGAGATACAGTGCTGAGGGCAATTTACACCTCCAAATCCTTACATTAGAAAAGATACTTGATATCATTAGCTATTAGGGAAAGGTACATCAAACCACAGTGAGATACCATTTCACACCCACTAGATCACTACTATTAAAAGACAATAAATTACAAGCATTGGAGAGGATGTGGAGAAACAGCAGCACTTATTCATTATTGCTAGGAATGTAAAATGGTGCAGCCACTGTAGAAGAAAGTTTGGCATCCCTCAGAAAGTTAAGTGTAGAACCCAGCAATCCCACTCCTAGGTGTTTATCCCGAATAAATGAAAGCAGGGACTTAAACAGATATTTGCATGCTGATGTTTATAGCCACAGTATTCACAATTGCCACAAGCTGGAAGCAACCCAAGTGACCATTAACTGAAGAATGGATAAACACAATGTGACATACACATTCAATGGATATTATTCAGCCATAAATAGGCGTGAAGTTGTGATACACGGCTACAACAATGACGAATGCTGAAGACACAATGCTGAGTGAAAAAGCCAGACACAAAGGGAAAAATATTGTATGACCTTATTGCTGTGATATAGAGTGAGCAATTTTATTAGAAAATAAAATTTTATTAGAAAATAAAAGATGGGTTTATCAAGAGCCAGGATGGGCATAGGGAAAGGGGAGTTAATACTTCAATTGTACAGAGTTTCTGTACAATTTGGGATAATAGAAATTTTTGGTAACGTATGATAGTGATGGCAGCACAACATTGTGAATGTAATTAATAGCTTTGAATTATATGTTTGAATTTGGTTAAAAGGGGAAATTTTATATTATATATATGTTACTAGAATAAAAATTTAAATAACGGGAAACTAAATACAGGTAAATGAGAACTCTTTATTATCTTTGCAACTTTTCTGTAAATCCCTAACTTTTCTAAAAGTTTATTAAAAAAGACAGACAAAACTATGTCACCACCTCCAGTATTATTCTTCTGTTTCTCAAAATTTCCATTAAATTTTGAATAAATTAGTCATACTTAGAGTTAAAATAAATTTATTTAACAGCATAATAAATATCTATCTCATGGTAACAATTATCATCACAATTGACTGTAAAATACTAGAGTCAGTCCCAGGAAAATCAGGAGAAGGACTGCCATTGCTTCATATTGTTTTCTAAATATGGGAAAGGAAAAAATGGAGGTGGACAGAATACATCCATTTATCCAAAGAATGCTTACCGAGCACCCACTATATTCCACTCACAGAGGAAAAGACAATTTTCCACTGTTGTAGCAGATGATAAATGGTCTGGTGTGAACTGAACCCAGACTCTCTGACTGCACGCTATATTACACCGCCTGCTATATTATTCTCATCACCTGAGTGGCATTAAAGAAAAACAAATAAACAGAACAATGAGCCTCCTTCCTTGACGGGAAAAGAGAAGAGAAAAGGGGTCAAGCCTCTCCTAAGTTAATCTCTATATTAATAACTATAAATATCCTGTCACAACTTTTCTAACTTGCGAAATCATTCTCCAATCATCTAGAAGAACTGCCGGAAACTGCTAAGAGATGAGTCCTTTGTCCTGCCAGAGGTAACCAAGTACTTCAAGGCTACCGTGACCAAAAGGGCATGGATTTGGTGGAGAAAACAGTGAAACACAAAGTCTACTAACTGACATCACACATATACACACACATATGCACACCAGCGGTTTTAGTATAGAATAAAAGTGTTACTTTTGATCAGTGGGGAAAACCAGACAATTCACTAAATGATGTTGGGACAGTTGGTTAACAAACTACAGAAAATTTAAGTCAGCTCCATGCATCAAGCCATACACCCAAATTATTTCCATACAGATTAAAATTTTAAATGGAACAGACAAAACTGTTTATACTGGAAGGAGACATAGGTAACTAGTTACATTGTTTAGGGGCTAGGAAGGCCTTGCTAAGAACAATATTAAAGATATAAACCTTTTAGGAAAAGATTATTAGATTTTACTTTAAAAATCAATATTAAAAAAACATATAAAAAACAAGCCAAGAAAAAATATTAGAGCTACATGATACAAATGGCTTGACAACCTTATTTGATTTTTTAAAAACTCTAATGAGAAAATAATTAAAAATATAAACACCCCAATTAAAAACAGGTCAAGAAAAGGCCAAGCAATTCACAAAGCAAATACACAAAGAGACTATAAAAATTATGCAACATTGTTCAGTTCTTCTGCAAATCCAAAAAAAAAAAAGCAAAGCAAAACAATCAGGTTCCCCATTTTCACGCCAAATTCCAAGCCTTATACAGCGATGCTCACCAGTTCTGTTGAGGGTCTGGGGAAATCAGTCATCTCAAACCCTGAGGGAGGGAGAGGAAACTTTCCCAGGGTCTCTGGATCAAATGGTTTCCTTGGTCTCCAAAACTTGGTTAGAAGCTTCAAAACGTGTTTGAGATTCTCTCAGTGGCTGCCCCCGTTCCCATTTACACATCTCCATAGTATTTGCCACGTGATAATCTGGTCACCATAAGTGTGAGTGTCCAGTGGGCAGGGGGCAAAGGCGGACCACAGAGGACAGGGGACAACCTCACCCAACCAGGCGTAGACCAGTAAATGATCAGCTGGGACAGGATGTGTCACAGCACACAGCACCCAGTGCTCAAATCCGTCTGCTTCAAGCAAAGATTCACAGATATTTTATAAGTGGGCATTTAATTTAATAGATCATTAAAAAGCTGAAGAGCAGTGGGTAAATGGGAGATTACATTGCTCCTGGGCACAAATGCCAGGTGGCTGGAGAGCCAAAGCTGCTGATGCTGCTAAATGGCAAAAGACTTTATATAAGACCAAATATGGAATTTCTTTCCCCATGTATAACTAAGGGGAATGTTATATGCCCTTTGGAAAGGGCAGAGGCCAAGTTTGTCTTACAGACATATCTGCTGTGCCTGGCACAGAAGGCAGCTGACAAATGATAGATATTATGATGATAATGTCTTTCATTTATACTCTTGTAAAATTTTTACTGAGCTCCTTGGTGAGCCATAAACTAAATAGGTGCCTTACATTTGTCACCTAATTCAGTGTCAGTTACTCATAGCACAAGTTCTTTCCTTAGCTTGCATCAAAATGTAGTCACAGCACATTTGACTTGCTTACCTGGAAACACAAGTGTCATTTGTGAATTAGCCAGCTTTACCCTCCCCCGTTGCAATAGCACAGAAAATCAAGTACTGCTTTATGTCTTCACTTATATTATACAAAATGCTTTTCCAGATATTGAGCTCATGGTGGAGGATGGTTTCCCAGAATTTGAGAATTGGAAGGCTCCCAAGAGATCATCTTGTCCAATCCTTTAATTTTACAGAGAGTCAAATACAGCCTGAGAAGGCATGTGGCATTCCAAAGGTCATTCACAAGTGGATAAAATTTAGGTCTTCTGGCTGAGGACAGAGATACTCCCACCTTGCCCCACTGTTTACTCCTAATAACTGCCAAAAATGATTTCCCTTCAAAAACAGAAGCCTAGAATATCACATTTACAAACTTTGCAAAGAGATGTTGGAATAGATTTACTTTGGCCAGCTATATTTCCAATTCTCAACTCATGATTCTGCTTAGCTAGTTTAACTTAAGAAACTCTGAAAATATATGCCACATGCTTGACAGAATGGCAGAAAAAACAAAAAAAGTTAAAGCCTTCAGTAGTTATTCTAGAAGAGATTATGAATTATTTTTTAAGCAAAAGAGGCTAATCATGAGCTGAAAATTTTCCTCAAACGCCTCATTTTACCATTTCCCTCTGCATCTTATTTTCCAAAGACTTTTGCAAAATGTAACATAATATATCCAACCATAAAAGAGGAAACACCCATTAAGCAGTCTCTGAAGCCACTCCACTTGCAGGCACGTCAATCAACGCACACTTGCCTGTTAGCCAAAGACAAGATGTAAGTGGCAATGTGAAAATTCAGAGGAGAAAAAGGAAGCAATGAAGGAAGAAAGGCAAAAGGTAGTTAAGAGGTGAAGCTCAAATATGGTGAAGGTAAATCAAGGAAATTTTCCTATCACCTGAAGAAGCCTCTTGAACCACTGAAATGTCTTTAGAGCTGGAACACAGGTCTGTGTCCTTGAGTAATAATACAAAATAATCTGGGCCAGTAAGATGTAAGAGGGCACCAAAGGCCTCTTTTCTGCCCCAACTCATACATTAGTTAGCTACATGGCCACGGATAAATCATATTGTGTCTCTGAGTATCAGTATGGTAAAAAAAAAAAATGAAGTTAAACTCAGTGCTTCTCAAACTTCCCCACAGACGCACCCTTATAATAGAGAATGATGGTTGGGATGCAGGTTGCTGCAGGCCCCAGATTTCCCTGGTCTTAGATCTCGCTTCTAAAGTATTCCATGGGGATTCCAGGAGCCATATGGCCTTGAACAATTTATTGACCCTATTTGAAACTCGGTTGTCTTAGAACAATTTTCCTGCAAGAATAACTAGAAATATTGGAAAGAATATTGAAAAAAGTATTTATCTTTTGAAAGTATCAGAGATAGACCAATGCAATAAGAATCCGTGGAGATAAGATGTGGCAAAGAAAGGAAGATGAGAAACAGGTGTGTGGCTTTGGGGGCAAATTTTTCTCAAGGCCACTGACAACTCTGAAAGGAGCGGCTGGGAACCTGAGATTCTAGCCATTTCACAGAGATGGAAGGGCAAAAGGGAGAAAGGACCTATCTAAACAACTCAAGTTTAGAACTGGGACACTAATGGCCTAAAACCTAGGAATCAGACTGACCTGAAAATAGGCCAACCTTCACAAAGGATGATGCCCTTCTTTGAATTATTTCAATCACTGAACAAATTATTACAATGGGCCCCTTTTTCCCAGATGCCAACTAGAAGCAAAAGTAAATTCTGTCTAGAGAAATATATCAGCTAGAGCCTCAAAACATCTCTAAAATTGTCCACATACAATGTCCAGCACTCAATAAAAGATAACTTGGATTATAAGTGGGTAAATGTATTGACCAAAAACCAAGATTCTAAAAAAAGCACAAAAGAAGTAGATACATAGAAAATATAAATAGTGAGGTTATACAAACAATTAAAATTAAGTACTATTAATATGTTCAAAGACTTAAAGACAAGATACAGAATTTTGGCAAAGAACTAGAAACTATAAAAAAAGGAATAAAGTGAAAATTTTAGTACTGAACAATATAATACACATTTAAAATAAAATAATTTGAAATAGTCAATAAATGGATGGGTTTAAAAGGATATTAGGCACAGGTGAGAAAGATAATTCAGGAACCTGAAGCTATGTCAGAAGAAAAGATCCAGACTAAACCATAGGGAGACAAAAGGATAGAAAATACAGGAAGGAGCATGAGACATACAGGACAATAAAAAGTCTCACGGGCATATAATTGCTGTCCAAGTAGGATTAAAAAGAGAAAATTGGAGACAATATTTGAAAAGAAAATGGTTGAAAATTTTCCATTGGGGAAGGAATAAATTAAGAAACAAACTCAAGAAGCACCAAGACCTCTAGGCAGAAAAAAAAAAAGCATCTAAGCACATTGCAGAAGGACAGTTGAAAGCAAAATACAAAGTTAAAAATATTTTTAAATAACCAGAGAAAAAGACACATCAAGGGAATAAAATTAAGAGTTACAGCCAATTTCTCAATAAAAATAATGGGAGACAGAAGACAATGAAGTGGTATCTTCAAAATGCTAAAATAAAATACATGCCAACACACAACTCTGTACCTAGTAAAAGATACACTTCAAAAATAAGAATAGAGTAAAATCTTTCATGTGAACAAAAATGAGGGAATTCAAAAATAAGAATAGAGTAAAATCTGTCACGTGAACAAAAATGAGGGAATTCATCAACAAGAGACTGACATCAAGACAGAAAAGATTATTAGAGGCAAAGAAGGATTTTTCATAATGATTAAAGGTTCACTCTGTCAGAAACATATCACTTCTAAGTATGTATGTCCCTAATAATATATTCTCAATACATAAAAAGTAAATATTGACAGAACAAAAAGGAGAAACAGACAAATTCACAATCATAGTGAAAGACTTTTTAGCATGACTCTTTGGGTATGATATATAAGTAGATAAAAATCAGTAAGAATATAGAAGTTGTGAATGATATAATCAACAACTTTTACCTAAGGTACCCAGATACTTTGATACATCTTTTCTTCTGTATGCCCTAGGGTTAGTTTGCTGCTCTTTCTCTAGTTTCTTCAGTTGTTCAGTTAGGTCTTTGGTTTTAGCTCTTTCTTACTTTTTAATTTATGTGTTTAGAGGTACGAATTTCCCTCTTAGCACCACCTTTGCTGCATCCCATAAGTTTTGAAGTGTTGTATTCTCGTTTTCATTTGTCTCCAGATATTTATTGATTTCTCTTGCAATTTCTTCTTTGGCCCATGGGTTGTTTAGGAGTGTGGTCTTTAACTTCCATAGATCTGTGAAAGTTCTGATTCTTCAGTGGTTATTGATTTTCAGATTCATTCTATTATGAGGAGAGAAAGGGCTTTGAATAATTTCAATCTTTAAAAAATGATTAGGATCTGTTTTGCGCCCCAGCAGATGACATATCCTGAAGAATGTTTCATGAGCACTTGAGAAGAATGCATATATTGCTGTTTTGGGGTGCAATGATACATTTGTAAAGTCTAAGTCATTATTTAGGTTCTCTATTTTCTTATTAATCCTCTGTCTCGTTATTCTATTTACTGAAGAGAGTGATGTGTTGAAGTCTCCCACTATTATTGTAGACACGCACAGTCAGTTTTCCCTGTGTCTGCCTCATGTAGTTTGGAGCTCCTTGATTAGGTGCATAACTATTTACGATTGTCATTTCTTCTTGATGAACTGCCCCTTTTATTAATATATAGTGTCCTTTCTTGTCTCTTATACCCTCTTTTCTTTTAAAGTCTATTTTACCTGACATTAATATAGCTATCCTAGCTATTTTTGGGGGGTGGGGGGGTATTGCTTGCATCTTTTTTCCTCTGTTCACTTTCAACCTAATTGTATCTTTGAGTCTAAAATGAGTCTCTTGTAACAACATATAGATGGATCATATTTTTAAATCCATTCTGCCAATCTGTGTCCTTTTTTTTTTTTGAGGAGTTAAGTCCATTAACTTCCAATGTTATTATTGTAAAAGTAATAACATTACTTCACCCATTTTATCCCTTGGCTTTTATTTGTCAAATCTAGTATTCTTTTTTAATCCCTTTAGTTATCCTTACTGATAATCATCATTTCTGTATTCTCCTCCAAGACCCTCTCCTGCCTTTTTTTTTTCTTCCAGCTGACAGAACTCTCTTTAGTATTTCTTTCAGGGCAGGTCTCTTATTAACACATTCTCTGTGAAAATTTTAAACTCTCCCACACTTTTGAAGGACAGCTTTGCTGGATAAGGAATTCTTGGCTGGCAAGTTTTGTCTTTCAGAATCTTAAACATGTCATACCACTGCCTTCTCACCTCCCTGGTGCCTGGTGGGCATTCAGTGCTGAGTCTTATGTGGCTTCCCTTGCATGTGGTGAACTGCTTTTCTGTTGCTGCTTCCAGGACTCTCTCCTTCTCTTCAGCATTTGAAAGTCTGATTAGTGTGTGTCCTGGAGTGTGTCTCTTTGGATTTATCCTATTTGGAATTCACTGGGCTTCTCTGATTTGCATATTTACGTCTTTTACAAGAGTTGGGACATTTTCCCCAATTACACGCTCAAAAATCTTCCTAGCCTTTTATCTCCTCCTTCTGGAACACCTATGATTCTTATATTTGTGTGCTTCATGGCGTCCATCATTTTCCTGGGGTCAGGTTCCAATTTTTCACCATTTGTTATTTTATGTATTAAAATTAAGTTGTCCTGTCCTCTAGTTTCCTTATTCTTTCTTCTGCCTCTTCAAATCTGCTGTAGTGTGTCTCTAGTATATTTTCTAATTTGTGTTCAAGCATCTTTCATTCCAAGATCTGCTATCTTCTATTTATTCTTTCAAATTCTTAGGTTCTTCTAGTGCCTTCTAGATATCCTTTATCTCTTTAACCATCTTACTGAAGTTACTTAGGAGATCTGTTTGAACATCTTTGATTTGTTGTTCCAAATTCTGTATCCCATCCTTCTTTTTAATATGGTCATTTGGCTTGGCTCTTTCTTTTTGCTTCTTCATGTGCCTTGTGGTATTTTGCCAATTCTTGGCATTTGCTAATCTTTGAAAGTTGGTTTCCCTCACTCATCTAAGATTTAGTCGTTGCTTGGGTTTACATTGAAGGCCTCCTTTGGTACTTGGTTGGTCAGTAATTCCCAGCCAGACCAAGGCAGGGGCCTAACACAGGGGTTGCAATCCTTTATGTGCCTCGAGATAACCCCACGGGATTGCAATTGTTACTCTCACTTTACAGACACCCAAAGGTGTTTCAGAGAGGCTCAGAGGTGGCACAGGTCAATGAGTGAAGAGTTTTGGGGGTAAGATCTGTATTCAAATGTGCCTTTATCCCTAATTAGCTGCACAACCTCGGAGTTACTTCACC
>PVIY010046316.1:0-18504 GCA_004026745.1 Myrmecophaga tridactyla | reverse complement strand
TTAACAAAATATAAATAATAATCTTAAATATTTAGGTACTTGATAATGTTGTCCCAAAATGCATGGAATAAACACTGACAAAACTAAAGGGAAAAATAGATACCTCTAAAATAGTATGTGGATACTATATACACCACTCTCATCAATAGAGCATATAGACAGAAGATTAATAAGAAAAGAAAGAATTTGAGTAATATGGTAAAAAATATACACCCAGCAGACAGATACAGAGAATTGCATCCCCAAAAAGCAGGGTATAGAATATTCCCAAGTGCACATGGATCGTTCTTCAGTAGAGAACCCATGTTGGTTCACAGACAAGTCTCAACAAACTTGAAAAGAGAGACAATATACAAAACATCTTCTCTGAGCACAATGGAAGCATGATGGAAATCAATAACAAGCAGAAAACTTGAAAATCAACAGGTATATGGAAGTTAAAAAGTGCACTTTTGAACAGTCGATGGACAAGGAGGAAATTACAAGGAAAATAAGTAAAAACCTTCATATAAATGAACATGAGAAGAAAAAAATCAAAACTCTGATATAGGGATGGCAGTGCTGAGGGAAAAATTATGGATCTATATGGTTATATTAAAAATAAGAAAGTGCTAGCATAAAACACATAATTGCACACCTATAACAAAGAGGAAAGAACAGCAAACTCTACACAAAGCAAGCAGAAGGAAAGAAATAACAAATATTAGAACAGGTAAAAAACGAAATAGGAATAAAACTCTACAGATCACCAAAAAACCAAAAGTTGGTTCTCCGAAAATTTCAGCAAATCTTACAACTTTAAATCTGGACAAATGAAGAAAAAATAGATAAGACATAAATAAATACAATTAGATGTTAAAAGAGGTGCATTATTACTGATCCTGCTGAAGTAAAAACAGATCATAAAAGGACAAGATGAACAAACTGAATGCCAAAAAATATATAACCTAGATGAAATGGAAACATTTCTAGAAAGATATGAGCAATCTATGCTGTTTGTAAAATAAGCAGATTATCATAACAGAACTAATTAAAATTAAAAACATAGCATCACTCCTCAAAAACCTCCCAAGAAAGTAAAGCCCATAGTCAGAGGGTTTCACAGGGAAGTCTACCAAACATTCTAAGTAGAATTATTACAAATACAGCTTAAATTCTTCCAAAAAATTTCACACAACCTAACACATTGCATAAGGCCACATCACCCTAAAATAAAGGCAGGAAAACATACTAAAAGAAAATAAAATTATGAGCAATATATCTTATGAATATAGATACAAAAATATTCAAAATATGAGTAACTTGAATCCATCAGCACATTAAAATCATGCTATGACATGATCAAGTGAAATGTAGGCCAGGTCTGCAAGTGTGGTTCAACATAAGAAAATCCATTAATGCAATATACCAGATTAAAAGAAAAACAAAGGATAAAATAAAATCTGATCTTATCAATTGATGCAGTAAAGGTGTGACAAAAGCTTGCAGCATTTTTGTTAAAAAAAAAACTATTAAAAATAGTAAAAGAAAAAAATTCCTTGATATGCTACAGGGCTTCTATATAAAACCCACTGCTGACTTCCTACCCAGTGCTGAAGGATTGGAAGATTTCCCTCTAAGACTTGGAAAAAGGCAGCATGACCACTGTCACCACTGTATTCAGCATACTGGACGTTCTAGTCAGAGCATTTAGGCAAGAAAAACATGGGATCCAGATTGGAGAAAAAGATTAAACCTTTTACAATTTGAATATGACATGATCTTATTTACAGAAAATCCTCAAAAATCCACAAGAAAGCTACTAAGGCTAATATGTGAATGCAGCAAAATGGTATGGCTCAATATCAACATGCAAAAAAAATACTGTTTCTATTCACTGTTATGAGCAGGATGAGGAGGAAATCAAGAAAAAATCCACACAAAATGTCAACTAAATAATAAAATTTCTAAGCCTAAATTTAGCCAAGGCTTTAAAGGACTTATAAATGGAAAACAAGAAAACTGTGCTAACATAAATGAAAGAACTAAAGAAATGAAAGCATTTTCCATGCTCATGAATGAGTAGACTATATATTAATGAGATGTCTATTCTACCCAAAATCATTTACAGATTCCATGTAATTTCAATCAAATTTCAACAACCTTCTTTGCAAAAGTGGAGAAGCCAATTATCTAATTCATTTGGAGGATAAGTTACTCCAAATGTGCAAAAATATCTGGCAAAAGTAGAAAAATGTTGGTTAGAATGCCTGTCTTTCATGCAGGACACCCAGGTTTGATTACTGGACCATGAACTCCCCCAAAAAAGTAGAAAGATATTAAAGAACTCACACTTCCTGACTTTGAAATATATTACCAAGCTACAGTGGCCAAAAGATTAATGTATCGGCACAAGGCTAGCTATGCTAACAAGGAAACTGAATGGAGATTTCAAAAATAGACCCTCACATATGTGTCCATTTGATTTTCAAAAGGCTGCCAAGTCCACTCAATTGGGAAGTAATTGTCTCTTCAATAAATTGGGCTATGGGAACTGCATAAACATGGGCAAAAGATTGAAAGAGGATCACTTTATCATATCACATTAAAAATTAAGGCAAAATTGATGAAAGATTCAAATATAAGAACCAGTAATATAAGACACCTAGAAGAAAATGTAGGGAATCATTTTCATGATCTTGTGTTAGGAAATGGTTTCCTAGACTTTACACCCAAAGCACGAGCAATAAAAGAAAAAATAGATAAATAGAACCTCACCCAAATTAAAGACCTTTGGACACCAAAGGACTTCGTTATACTAATGAAAACATAACCTACTCAAAGGGAGAGAATATTTGGAACCCAAATGTCTTATAAAGGTTTGATATCCAGAATATAAAGAAAACCTACAACTCAAAAACAAAAAGACAAACAGCCAGATGAAAAAATGGGCAAAGAGGTGAATAGATATTACACCAAGGAGGATATACAATTGACTAAACTCATATGAAAAAAATGTTTAATATCATCAGCTATTAGGGAAATGTACATCAAAACTACAAAGAAATACCTCTGTACACCTAGTGGAATGGCTTCTATTACTAAAAAACAAACAGAATTTAAAATGTTGGTTAGTGTGTGGAGAAATGTGAACCTTCATTCAGTTTATTTAGGGATATAAAATGGTGCAATGCCTTTGGAGGAAAGTTTGGCAGTTCCTCAGAAAACTAAATATAGAATTAGCACATGACAGCAATCTGCTACTAGGCATATAGCCAAAAGAAATTAAAGAAAGGATATGAACAGGCATTTGAACACTGATGTTCATAGTGACATTATTCACAATTGCCGAAAGATGGGAGCAACCCAAGTGTTCATCTACCCATGCAATGGAAAAACAAAATGTGGTATCTACATACATTATGCTGAGTGAAATAATTCATGAGCAAAAGGACAACTAATGCATGATCTCACTTAAAGTATTATATTCATAGCACTTTATGATTCTTTGTCATAGAGTTAGAATCTAGAATGTAAATTATCAAGGGCTGGTTCAGGGGAAGGGAATGCAAAGTTATTTTTATAATGTATAGAATTTCTACTTTGGTTCACTGCAATGTTTGTGTAGTACATGGTGTTGATGGTAGCAAAATATTGTGCCTGTAACTGACAGCACTGATTTATATATTTGAATGTGTTTCAAAAGGGAAATTTTTTATAATATATACATTATTAGGGGAAAAATTTTAAATAAAGGACATGCAGCAGTAAGTCCATTCTTTTACCTTAATTAGTTATTAAAATTGTGAGAAAGAAACTGGTACAGATTTTATTTGAAATTATGTTCAATGTAAAGATTCACTTTAATTGAATCTACATATTTGAGATTTGATTATCTCTCCACTTATTTAAGTCTTTCTTCATAAATGCTTGCATGTAAATTATATTATATATTTTGTACTATTGTAAAGATTATTCATACTAAATGCTCTCAAATTATTTCTGTATGAAAAATGCAATTTGTTACATGTACAAAACTTAAATCCACATTTGCTGCTTATAAAAAGCACAATATGTATAAATTGTTTTGATATTTGTACATAGAAATTGTGCCATTATAAAAAAAAGTCTCAGAATAAAAACAAACAAAAATATAATGGTGCCTATTGTAAAATAAACAATGTGAGATTTAACTGAAAAAAAGAACAAATTTATCCACATTTTGTTATGAAGCCCTATGTTTGTTCTAGTATTATAGTGCTGATATTTGCTTTTGATTTTCAGATATTTTTGTAGCTCTTCCACAACACACTTGGGTGGGAAATAACAGATGGGCTGATCTGTAATTATATGATTGATATAATGAACTTGGTGTTTGTAGAAGTCCATTCCAATAGCTATTTTTTTCATACTTGTTTTTTAACACTAGATTTTTTAAATATTTGTAGTAGAGTACAAAAATGATAAACTCAAACTTTTGGTGGTGCACTAAATGTTATGCAGCTCTAAAACATGATCAACAAGAACAGAGGCATGCTAGTGGCATACATATGATCACATTTTGGCTCCACTACTTCTTTTCTAGGTAAAAGCAATGTCTATATTTGAGAAATGTGGGGATTTATTCATAATGTCTTCCTAAGAGGGACAATAGCAGGCCTGAGGATTTAATACATACATTAATAACTTAAAACACTAGCATATGAGAAGCACTCAATGAAAGTTAAAAATTGCTTTAATATCATTTACTCTCAAAGACATTAAAGTCACCCCTGCTGCAAACTAAACTTCTCAGTTCTCCATATAAATGTGGATATATTATTCTTTAACCAAATTTAGAAGTGAGAATTGCTATACATCTTTCCTTCAACCCATATATATATATATATAAAACCTATAGGGGCCTTTTGGTATTTGAATGTTCGGAGTCCTTAATGAGTTGTATACAATTACATACATAGAAAAAAGAGCAAAGGTGACACATATTTCAAAATGAAAAGACAAAGCAACTTTATATATATATAGTATGCTGTATGCATGTGTATATATATGTATTTGTCCATATATACACACAAATATATATATATATATATAATATGGGTGCATGTATATTGTTTTTTTATTTTCAAAAAGAGACATGATACACAATACATTGGATGGAGTCATGTGTACATCATTACATAAAGTGGTTCTCCTTACCCAGGTTTCTATTTGTGCATTTGATGATGCCAGCAAGAAAAATTTAACTATATGTTATGGATCAATTCACTTTCCTCACTATACCAAGCCATATATTTAAAAAACTCATCCTTATATAATTGCACATGTAGTTTCTCCATTGCACCTGACACTTTTACACAATATTCACATTAACCAATACCTTCATATTCCCCAAACCCTAAAACATTATGCTCTTATTATTTCCATTTCATAGATGAAAATTCAGAGGAAAGAATAGTTGAAACATCTGCTCATTAAAAGTTGATAAATGCAAGAATAGAATCACCCATACTGGATTCAAGGCAACAATTGTTCAATTTTTCACTGGGGTTTCACCACAGCAACTTTCCTGTTTTCAGATGACAGTAGCTTGGACTAGTAAGTTAATTAGTTGTGACTGATTGATATTTATCTTCTTGCTTCCAGAAGAGCAGACTTGCTTAACTCCAGCATTTGAAGGACAGTGGAATGTTTTACTTGGCCTACTTTGGGGAACAGATGGGCAGACAAAGGACATTTTCTCTGAGGACTGTGCAGGTAGAATTGTAAAGTGTTCCAAACCTCTGGTAGATAACTTTATGTTGCTATTAAACTCCTTAGTTCATTGGCAGTGTATGGCCCTGACAGCAAAGGAAGATGACACTCTCTAGATACTTTCATTTGCAATACTTCCCTTGAAATAGATGTAATATTTTATGAAAAATATGAAAGTTAAGTTACTTTACATCTACTATTTCTGAAAAAAATAGGATACATTTTAAGTCAAAATATTTCAATTGCATAATGTGCATGATTATAATGTTAAGATAAATATCTAAATGCAATATATATTGGAACTGCAGACTGCAATCTATAAGATATTTGATAAAATAGATGAAATATCTAAGTTGAGATACATACTGCATTTATGGGTTACAAGAATTAGATACAAAGGGTGTCAAATTTTACATCAACCTATACATTCTCTAGGATTCTTGTTAAAACAGCACCAGGCTTTTTGTAGTTCTAGACAAACTAGTTTTAACATTTATATAGACAAATCAGCAAACTGAAACAGACAGATGAGTTTTCAAAAGGAATAAATGTGGCTGAATCACGCTACCCTGTGTTAAGACTTACTCTCAGTGTATGATTTTGTGGTATAATGACACATAAAAAAATAGATTAATGGACTTTTCAAAGAATTCTGTAAACCCGTATTTGCATAGTCATTTCCTGACTAACACTAATATAAACTTTAGGAACTGGAAAAAGATAATATTTTGAAAAATTGATGTGGTAACGTTAGGACATCCATATGCAAAAAATAAATAAAGGAACTTGTCCTAAAACAAATACTAAAAACAAACAAAAAAGTTAACCTAAATGTTGATTACTAAAACTTTTAGAAAAAAGCAGATGAAATTCTTCATGAATAAGTTTGGGCAAAGTGTTCATAGAAATGGCATCAAAAACTCAAACTATTATGGTGAAAAAATTGTAGTTCATTAAATTTTTAAAAAAATATGTTTCCAGAAATAATAAAGAGAAAAAGTATGGTTTGGGAGAAGTTATTTGCAGATCATGTATTTGCATCCATACCTGTATCATGAACCCATACAGATCACACAAAACTAATGGGGAATAAAATAAGCAACACAATTACAAATGTACAACACTTCACCAAAATATTAAAGAATTGTGAATAAGCACATGAAAAGATGTCCCCAGCAGTAATCATTATGAAAAGCAAAGGTAAACAAATTTGAGAAACCATGGCTAAAATATCACATGATAATGATACCAAAATATGCCAAGGACATATCCCACATGTTTGGATATAAAATGTTAGAACACTTTTGGAAAATTCATCAGTATCTAAAAACATATCCACCTAATGACCCCAGTATCACCAACAGTTAGGTATTTTTTGTTAGAGAAATGATAACTTATGTTCATACAAACCCAGAATTTGTGTCTTAGAGTCACTGTATTTATAATCACCAAAATCTGCAAAAACCCTAGTTCTTACAATATGAGAAAGGATCAACCAACAATGGAATATATATATATATATATACACAGTATATTACTATTCATCAATACAGAGAAATAAACTACTGAATCATGTAAAAGCTTAGGAGACTCAATTACAATATTTAAGTGTGGAATGACCTAAGGCCTCAATTAGACATAAGCCTTCATACACTATGATTCATTGAAATGACTTTCTTGTGTTGGCAAAGCTATCATGATTGAGACAAAAATTAGTCGCGAGAGATTAGAGTGAGAGGTTAGTTTATTATCAAGCAGTAACATTGGGGAATATATGGAATATATCCTACATCTTAATTTGGTGTTTACAAGAATTTGAACATGTGTTTAAATTTATAGAAGATACAGCAAAAAGAGAATTTTTTTTACCAGAATTTAATTTTAGAATTTTTAACAGCATAAAATGTAAAATTGAGAAAATTCAATGACCTCTATTTGTTTTCTTCTCTGTATGTAATTTTATTTCAATTTCAATTTCAATTTCAATAATTAAGTGTGATAATAATAATTAATACAGGGATAAGTTCTTTAACAATCCTACTTGGGGAGACAAACTAGAGTATTCAAAACCATGCGTCAAGCAATGAATGGATAGAAATGTATAAATTGGCTGTTTATTAATGTTTTAAATATAATATACAAGGTTCTGAATTTTTACAGTATGGAATATTAACTGTTTAAGACTGATCCAGTTATCATAGGTGAGATTCATATAACACTGTGGTATGAAATAATTTTCTAAAATTTTTATTTATTGATTAATTGCACATGACCATCATGTACAAGTTTAATTGCTTGGCAGCCCACAAAGAAAGAATCCATTTTCTGGATACACAGGTTTCTTCTACCTAATTTCTCTGCCATTTCCTGGGTTTTTACCCTTAAGCATATGGTTTATGATGGAACAAAATTGCAAAATATGGTTCTTGTCTGCCTAAGGTGAACAAGGATGCAGATGTCCATCACTTTCCTAATTTGATTATGACCCAGGTCATATGGCACATCCACTTAAATCTCATTAGCCTGACTGGCATCATATTGCTCCACAAGGCTACAAGGGATGCTGGAAATTGTATCCTTAAGTCTGGAAGTTGTGTGTGCTGATGACACTTGAATGGAAGGTGCCTGAATGGTACAGGAGTATATAATGTGACAATGGACAAAAGTTAAGGGGAACTTTGGATTTTCTATTGCATGAGGGTTTGTTTATTGATTATCTTTCTCTTGGGAAAAATAAAGTTATCTGAAATTGAGAGTGTTGATGGACTGTTGAATTTGGACACTACACATGATACCCAATGAATGGAGGTGGCAGACTAAGAAATATAATGACAAATCATGGTGTTTACATACGATCAAATGTTATGTTGCTACAAAAAGGTATGAAGTTGTGAGGTATGCAAAATTGTGAACAAACCTATGTGACATTTGGGGAGGTAAAATAAGACAGAAACAAAAGAGCAATTATTGTATGATCTCACATGGAAAATACATATAAGAGGGGCATAGGTTGCAAACTCTTATAGCAGTCACATCTAGTCTGGAGTTCTAATTGTTATTTCTGTATTTTGAGGGACTGGTTTATATATGTATGACCAAGAACTTAAAGATAAAAATAAAGCTAATAAGGTTGAGATTAAGATAATTCAGGATACAGGGTGTATTAGTTAGGGTTCTCTAGAGAAACAGAATCAACAGGGCACAGTTGCAAATAAAATATTTATAAAAGTGTCTCATGTGACCGTGGGAACACAGAGTCCAAAATCCACAGGGCAGGCTGTGAAGCCAATGATTCCAATGGAGGATCTTGTGAACTCCACAGGAGAGGCTTACCAGTCAAGGCAGGAAGAGCCTGTCTCTTCTGAATCCTCCTTAAAAGGCTTTTAGTGATCAGATTAAGCATTAGTCACTGCAGAAGACACTCCCCTTTGGCTGATTACAAATGGAATCAGCTGTGGATGCAGCTGACATGCTCATGATTTAATTCTATGAAATGTCTTCATCACAACAGACAAGCCAGCACTTGCCCAACCAGACAAACAGGTACCACCACATAGCCAAGTTGACATGTGAACCTAACCATGACAGTCCACCCCTTGTCAACTTGGCAGCTATACATACCACCTGAAACCATGCCAAGTCTCTAAATAAAAAACAATAAAACACACATTTTTATTTCACCTAACAATACTCAACTGTCCTGCACATAATTGAAAACACATTAACACTCTCCAGAATAGGGTGCAAATTCTTGGGTAATATTCATTCTTAACCTTGATATCTTACAACTTAAATAGTGTATCATGAATGAAACATTACAGTCCTCATTTCTGTAACTGATCACATGGTCAAAGTTCATATTTATCACTACCTTGTTCCACTACCCATTCCGTGTTCCCTTTACCCTCAGCAAGCACTTCAGCTGGTCGTGGTTGTTTGCCTGGTGGGGTGACACAAACCTTCACTCCTGAAGTTTCAGAGCCATTGCTAGTCCTGCCTGGGTTGGGTTGTTGCAGTTTTCTATTGATTTTAGTCACAGTGCATGGTAGTACTAAAAGATGCCCTAGGAGATCTCCTATATTCCAAGAAAACTCTTCTTTACCCCCATTATGTACTTGCAGTCCTACATCCCCCTGATAGTCAGGGTCAATAACCCCAGAGAATAATGTAAACCTATTCTTGGCTTGTTGATCCAGTGGCATAAGTAGCCCAAAGTGACCAGGTGGTAGTATTAAATTCCAGTTCAATGGAATCATTGTTGTTTCTCCTGGAGGAAGCACCCCCCATTTTGGAACTAAAACCTGTAGACCGGCAGAGCTCAGAGTCACAGGGACAAGAAGCAAAAATTTTCCTAGTGGATCACTAGGGGTAATAGTGAGTGGTGCCACTCCCATTTTCATCCCTTGGTTCCTGGACTCATGGATCCTGGCTATGGGAGAAACAGCATCATACAGTGGACGCTGATTCAGAGCATATACAGCTTCCTGGTTAACATTACACCAGCCTTGCAAGGTATTGCCACCTAGTTGGCACTGTAATTGATTTTTCAAAAGGCCATTCCACTGTTCTATAAACCCAGCTGCTTCTGGATGATGGGGAACATGGTAAGACCAGAGAATTCAATGAGCATGTGCCCATTCCCGCACTTCATTTGCTGTGAAGTGTGTTCCTTGATCAGAAGCAATGCTATGTGGAATACCATGGTGATGGATAAGGCATTCTGTAAGCCCTCAGATGGTAGTTTTGGCAGAAGCATTGCATGCAGGTAAAGAAAACCCATATCCAGAGTATGTGTCTGTTAGAGTTAGAAAAAATCACTGCCCTTTCCATGAAGGGGGTGGTCCAATGTAATCAACCTGCCACCATGTAGCTGGTTGGCCACCTCAGGGAATGGTGTCATATCGAGGGCTGAGTGTGGGTCTCTGCTGCTGGCAGATTGGGCACTCAGCAGTGGCTGTAGCCAAGTCAGCCTTAGTGAGTGGAAGTACCTGTCACTGAGCCCATGCATAACCTCCATCCCTACCACCATGACCACTTTGTTCATGGGCCCATTGGGCAAGACAGAAGTTGCTGGGGAAGGAGGCTGACTGGTATCCACAGAATGGGCCATCTTATCCACTTGATTATTAAAACCTTCCTCTGCTGAAGTCACCCTCTGGTGCACATTCACATTGGATACAAATATGTTCCTGCTTTCAGACTGGTCAGAAAGGCCTATCCACATACTTCTTCCCCAGACTGCTTTGACACCAATTTCCCAATTATGGTCTTTCCAAGTCCCTGACCATCCAGTCAAACCATTAGCAACAGCCCATGAGTCAGTATGCAAATGCACCTATGGCCAGTTTTCCTTCCAAGCAAAATGAACAACCAGGTTCACAGCTCGAAGTTCTGTCCACTGGGAGAATTTCCCCTCACCATTGTCCTTCTAGTACACCCCAGAAAGGGGTTGCAATGTTGCAGCTGTCCATGATATTCAGGTGGTACCTGCATATCATGCTGAACCATCTGTAAACCAGGCCCAAGTTTTCTCTTCCTCAGTCAATTCATTGCAAGGAACTCCCCAAGAGGCCATAGCTCTAGTCTGGGAAAGAGAAGATAATGTGGCAGGAGTTGAGACCATTTGGGCCACTTCTTCATGTAGCATACTTGTGCCTTCAGGACCTACACTAGCCCTATCTCATATATACCATTTACATTTTAAAATAGAGTGCTGCTGCATACTCCCAACTTTATGGCTTGGTGGATCAGACAACACCCAGCTCATGATAGGCAACTCAGGTCTCATGGTAACTTGGTGGCCCATGGTTAATTTTCAGTCTCTACTAAGGCCCAGTAGCAGGCCAAAAGCTGTTTCTCAAAAGGAGAGGAGTTATCCGCAGCAGATGGTAACGTTTTGCTCCAAAATCCTAAGGGTCTGCATTGTGATTCTTCTATAGGGGTCTGCCAAAGCTCCAGACCGCATCTGTATTTGTCACTGACAATTCCAGCACCATTGGATCTTCTGGATCATATGGCCCAAGTGGCAGAGCAGCTTGTACAGCAGCTTGGACCTGTCACAGAGCCACCTCTTGTTCAGGTCCCCACTCAAAATTAGCAGCTTTTCTGTTCACTCAATAAATGGACCAGACTAGCACACCCAAATGAGGAATATGTTGTAGCCAAAATCCAAAAAGACCAACTAGACATTGTGCCTCTTTTTTTGGTTGTAGGAGGGGCCAGCTGCAGCAACTTATCCTTCACCTTAGAAGGAATATCTCAACATGCCCACACCACTGGACACCTAGAAATTTCACTGAGGTGGAAGACCCCTGTATTTTTGTTGGATTTATCTCTCATCCTCTGACACATAAATTTCTTACCAGCATGTATGGAGTAGTTACTACTTCTTGCTCACTAGGTCTAATAAACATGATATCATCAACATAATGGACCAGTGTGATGTATTGTGGGAGGGAAAAATGATCAAGGTCCCTGTGGACAAGATTATGACATAGGGTTGGAGAGTTGATATACCCCTGAGGTAGGACAGTGAAAGTATATTGCTGAATTTCCCAGCAGAAAGCAAACTGTTTCTGGTGGTCCTTACTAATAGCTATTGAGAAAAAAGCATTTGCCAGATCAATAGCTGTATACCAGGTACCAGGGGATGTATTGATTTGCTCAAGCAATGATACCACATCTGGAACAGCAGCTGCAATTGGGGTTACCACCTGCTTGAGCTTACGATAATCCACTGTCATCCTCCAAGACCCATCTGTTTTCTGCACAGGCCATATGGAGGGCCAGGAACAATAAATCAGGCCTGAGCATGGAAAGTCCCCAAGAGTTAAACAAAAACCAATGTTAGGAAACTGGGTGAACAGGATCTGTTTTGGCAACAGCTAATGGCATTTTTCTGCTTCTATGTTTACACTTGCTGGCTATCAACTGCAAACCACTTGATTTTAGACTTTATAAGCTCACCTTGAAAACATCTGGGGGCTGCTCTGAATCTTCCTTCTTGGAAGTTTCTGAGGCAGTCACTGGCCGGCTAATAAAGACTCCAAATTGGCTTGCAGTTTTGAATTATGTGGTCTCTTTTTCGGTGCACCCCACAACAACCAAATCAAAGAGTTCAATGGGGATGTGGTGGGAATCACCACCCCTGCTTCCTTCATGTCCTTAAGAGTGGCAGTAATCCCTGTAATCTCTCCAGGAATCTGGTATTTCTTCTGATATACTATTTTGCTTGGTAGAGGCAGTCTACTGGCTTCCACTTAGCCTTTCCCAGAAAAATAGCCCTCACCACATGAGTTAGAGAGCCAATGTGGGGATTCTGCCAGTTTCTCAGTCTGTCTATACCAATTATACATTCTGGAACTGGGGAAATAACTACAGAATGGGTCCAGGGGCCCACTGGACCAACTGTGAGATGGACCTGAGTTAAGCTCCATTGATCACCTGGCCTCTATAAGCCCCCACTCTGACTGGTGGATCAGAGTGATGTTTTGGGTCCCCTGCAATTAATGTCACTTCTGAACCAGTGTCTAATGATCCCTGAAATATCTGATCATTTTCTTTTACCCAAAGCACAGTTACCCTGGTAAAAGGCTCTTGGTCTCCTTGGGGAATGGCTTGGAGGAAGATTAACAATATAAATTTGTGCCAGTGTAACAGGGTTCTTCCCCAAAGGGACCTGGCCTCCCCTTCATTCAAGGGGCTCTGGGTCTGTAAACTGTTTCAAGTTTGGAAATTGATTAAGGGGCCATGATTCTGTGTTTTTGTAATTCAGGTTAGACTTTGGTTCACTTGTCCTAGAACTCTTCTGTTTATACAACTTAAACAAGAATTTAGTAGACTGCTCTTCTATTGTATTTCTAGGTACCCCATGATTTACTACCCAATGCCACAAATCTCTGCAAGTCATATAATTTTGATGCCCACTTTGAGTTTGCTGTCTATTATAATAGCCATGACTACCCTGTCTTTGATGATTAAGTGCTGCTACCTGGCTTTTGCCAATTCCATCTCACAGTGGGTCCAGTGGGCCCCCAGATCCATTCTGTAGCTATTTCCCCAGTTCCAGAATGTATTCCCATTGTGTTTAAGAATTCCAGCTCAGTGACAACATTTCCTACAGTAATATCTGACCTACAAAGAAGTGCAACCACAGAGCTCTTCAGGGATGATGGTGCTAGTCTCACAAACGTATTTATCACTGTTCTGGTAAAAGGTGCATCCTCTGGACATTCCTGGGGTGTAAGAGCAGTCTTTGCATGATAAATCCACTCTAACATTCCAATCTCTCTAAGCCTCACTATAAGCTGTGAGGAGAAACCAGGCTGCCCTTTCTACATTTAATTTGGAACTCTCTTTTGCTAAATATCCATGTTTTTGGAGGAGGTATGATGAGTAATGGTTTTAAAAATCTGCCTTCCAGCCAAAGCCACCAGTCAATTTTGCAAAATTATCTTCCATTTTTAAACAAGACTTGCTTTTTTTCCATACTATAATAACAACTGCCTCATTTCTCTCTAAGATTTGATCAGAAGGTTCTTTAGAGTCCACATTTCTACCAACTGTCTCTTCAAAGCATTCTAGTCCTTCTCAATCAAGTTTCTCACAACTCCCCCAGAACCATCCCCTTATCCATTTAAAAAGCTATTACAACATGTATGACATTTGCAAATCACAGCAGCATCCCACTCCTCTTGTACCAGAATCTGTCCTAGTTTGCTAGCTGCCAGAATGCAATATGCTAGGAAGGGAATGGGTTTTAAAAAGGGAAATTTAATAAGCTGCTAGTTTACAGTTTTAAGGCTGTGAAGTTTTCCAAATTAAAACAAGCCTATGGAAATGTTCAAACTAAGGCATCCAAGAAAAGATTACTTGGTTCAAGAAGGTCAATGACATTCAGCATTTCTCTCTTAGCTGGAAGGGTACAAGGCAAACATGGCAGCATCTGCTGGCTTTCTCTCCTGGACTCTTTTCATGAACCTCCCTTTTCATGAAGGCATTTTCCTTCTTCATCTCCAAAGGTCACTGGCTGGTGGACTCTGGTTCTCTTGGCCTTGTGTCACTGCTCAACTTTGCTGTGTCTTTCTCATGCCTCAACAAAAGGACTTTCTCTAAAATATTTCCTCTTTTAAAGGTTCAATGGGTGGAGTCACAGCTTCATGGAAGCATTTGATCAAAAGTTATAACCCACATTTTGTTGGGTCACATCTCCATGGAAACAATTAAAATGCTCCCAGCCAACAATATTGAATGATTATTAAAGGACATAGATTATCCAGTGTCTATGACAAAATCAAATGGTACACCCATACATCAAGAAAAATGCAAATTTATGGCAATTTGACTTCATAATCCTATTTGACTGGAATGTTTTTTCTTATTACAGAAAAATATCCTAATGGCATAAATTTCCTGTTTACTTTTGCCTGGGAAACAATTTCTGGAAAAAAACTTTCTCCTGTTATACTATGGAACATGAAAAGAAATAAAATGTGTACTCTTCTACAATTTAGATTCCCTTTTCAACTTATTAAGTTGATCAGTTTTGTGATGTGTGACCATTATTAGGGTGGCAGAGATGGGAATTTACCAAGAAGAGATGTGTTTTCCCTCTGGAATTCTAATTGTTGCTTTTGGAAAGGGAAAGGGAGCATGATGTAAGTTACAGAACAAATTACAGCAGGAACTCTCTATAAAGTGAGGAGTTTGTTTCTGTTTAGTAATACTTTCTGTGGACTGTATCATTTGACTTTCATCTTATTGAAGACTTTTATTGGTAATGAAATCATGGAAACTGAAAAACAATGAAAATACATTGCTAATTCTGGATTTTCTAAGCTAAAAAACATTAGATGATTGTAAATATGTAAAGGTGTGAAAATTTACACATCTAAGGAATTTGTTGAAAGCAAATATTACTTAGGTAAGACAAAGTACATATTTTTAATAATAGATTTGTGGGCTAAAAAATGCATAGAAATTATTTAGGTCCAAAAAATGTGTGTAAGCCCAAATGGGTGTCTGTAATGGCTGCATGTAAATTTCTGTTGTATCTAAAGCATGTTTCTGACACTATCCCTTGATTAACATTTCCTAGTAATCAGATCTGGGAGCTCTGCTAGTCAAGAAGGACCTCAAAAAACAGGGAGAGAGATTGCACTGTAGGGGCTTTTATTGATCTTCTACCATAAAATTGTCAGCCTGTTATGTTAAAGAGGAAGGTGAATTTTTTTTTCTTAAGCAGTATTTTAGAAGGGAATTCAATAACTCATTTACTAAGATATTTTATTCATATGTCCTTGATGCTGAAGTTCCAAAAAATTATGTTTTAATTATCTTAAGAACTAACATCTAAGCATATTTATTTTGTTTAATGAACTCATTCTCTTTTTCTTCAGACAATGCAACTTGAAATAACTATTTGCTGCAGAGAATTTTCTTATATGGCAGTTTTATGCTTGACTGTATGTAAAAGTGTAAGTCACATAAGAAACAAAAGTTATTATAAATTTAAGGGAGTACTAAATATAAAATGCAATATTTACTGTCTGAAAATAATTTCTAACATTCTCTATTTTCAATACATTAATAAATGATATGTAATATATTATAAAAACTTAGACATTTGACAAATGATAAATTTCTCCCAGGTAAGGGAAATGAATAGTAACAAATGTTGTAGGGGAACCCCAAACTTGTTTTTACTTTATTTTCTAAACAGATCTCCTCTTTGAATCTTCCTACAGACATATGCTGTTTGTAAAAAGAGAAGATAGTTTTCAAAGTAATGCAAAATTCTATATAAGTATCAATTTTCAGACCTCAAATAAATTAAATTATTTTTGTAAGTAATCATGAAATTTGTGATACTGGCGTATATGTATTTAGAAAACAAAACAGGGGAAATTAAAACAGTATTTGCTAGCATATATAAATTTTAAAAGAATTGTGTTCAAATATTTATATTTTAGAAGAAAAAAATTTGAATATATATGCAAATATCTGTTTCTTTAAGGGTTCACAGTCAGACAATATCAACTGTATATATATCAGCCAAATTTAATGTCTATTAAGGTGCATCTTTTGAGGACATAACATGTAACTTTTTATTTTCAAATATGATTTTAAAGTTATAGAAGTATTTCCATATTCCTTTCCAATAGAAACACTTTGTAAAATGAAGTAACATGCAATTAACTCAATTCATTAAACAATGATATATCAATCTTTTACTGTGTTTCTGTTATTTGTCAGCAGTTCTTAAAATTTACATTCAAGAATAATACACGTTTTCTCTTCATGGAAGTTAATATTAAGGTATTGAATACAACTATAAACACCAAGATAATACAAGGTGGAAATAGGTAAGTGCCTAAGAAGATGTCTGGGAGGGATCCCCTGCTTTCACTGAAGTGTGAAATCACAAATGTCCCTGCAGGATCAAAAACAGTCACTAAAGTGAAGTGAGTTCTGTGGAATGGAAGAAGAAAGAGGAACTTGTATCAGAGCAAGCCATCAAGCACTTGAAACAATACAGCCCTCTTACTTGTTGCCTTCACTACTCAAGTTCAGTCTGAACCAACTCTGTTACTGAATATTCAGTAGTATTGTGATGGCAACATTCATTTCATGAAAACATTACAGAAAATATGCTTTTTTTCTAAGCAAGCTGGAGTCCTGAGTAAAGAACCCATTCTGAAATTGTTCAAAGATGCACATATTGCAACAGGGAAGAGTGTCTTCCTTGAGCAAATGAAAAAAAGAATTAGAATGGCTCAAAAAATGCTGAAAAATAATCTGAGTATGAAGCTGAAGAAGGTGACTGAATTTTGAAACTACCCTCACTAAAGCAAATAGGAGTTGTAGCTAAAATGTCATGTCTCATGTGTCCTGGTTCTTCCATCTTCCTACCTCCCTAGATCAATGATGTAGGGTCTTTCTTGGTATATGTCATGATATAAAGGCTTTCATGCCAAATTTTATTTCACCTGTTCTATGGTTACTGTAAATATTGGGTTTACTTTCCAAACCATATTTTAAGTAACTAAAGGAGCTATATATTTTCATCTAAAATTGAATTTGTCTTTTTGTTTCTCTTCTACCTTCTGTATTTTCTACTGAAATAATGTAATTGAAGACCATCCAAAGTGAGCAGTTTACTTTATTCTCTATATAAACTGTTTTCAGGATATGATATATCAAAATAATTTGTCATAAAATTGTGTTTGCAAATTGAACCGTAAAAGCAAAAAATAATTTATTATTCACAACCTGAGGTTGGATGTCTTAGATTTCATAGATGCATGGGATGTTTTACTGGTAATTCTAATCATGAGAAACCAGCAATTAAAACCATGCTAACAATTCATCAGTCATTGCCAGACTAGTCTACTGATCTTTCCTAGCCTCCTAGATTTTTTATCCTAATTTGAACATGTTGGTTTCATTTTCCCCAGAAAAACTGGTGTGAAGAAAGGAGATGGGCATCTACAACCTCACCACCATGGGTGAGTTTATCCTCACAGGAATCTCTGATCTCCCAGAGGTACGCTATCCTCTCCTTGTGGTTTTAGCTGTCATCTATCAGGTCACCTTTTTTGGAAATGGCACCATTCTCCTTGCCATCAGGACTGAGAAAAAACTGCACACACCCATGTATTATTTCTTGGCCAATTTGTCCCTCTTAGACATATTCTGCCCATCAACTATTATTCCTAAGATGCTTGAGAACCTACTGACTGAAAAGCAAAGCATTTCTTTTATTGGGTGTGC